>JAIUND010001119.1:0-42086 GCA_034699125.1 Gisinianus flammeolus
CAGCGACGATGTGATGTCCTTGGAATTTGGAAACCATGGTAAGCTTCCAAATTCCAGGGACATCACATCGTCGCTGCGCCAACTCCAAATAAGGTCAATATTTTTATCCCAATGGACAGTATGTTGACTACAAACCAAAAGTCGTACCGATTGATATAGTCCATGCAATGAAAATATAAATACCGACATTTTTGCTAAATTTCATCAGTCTTTATTTTATATTTAAAGATGTAGTCATTACATATTGTACGTTGTGCCTATTGACAACTTTTGTATTAACTAAGCTATGTACACTATATGCTCGCACATTTAGTACATGTATGCAAAACATTTCACTGTAAAACATTATTCAGGATAAAATCAATCATAAACTAGAAATAGTCGATTCTCGTACAAATATAGAGTCTCAATCCCGCATTAGTAATAATTTTAAATTATTAATTTATATTAGAGTTGATTATGAAAACTGAAAAATTACTAATGAATTCTTTTAAACAGCAAAACACAGCGATTTGTTTTCAGACCAAAGTTCTAAACTGCGTAGTCCCATGACATTAAATTGGAATCTTCTTCCACCAAATGAGCGGAATCATGAGGAAGAAAAATATCGAGTTGTTGAAAAGGGAACAAGTCGCTCGAAGCCCGTTTTATTGAAGACTCTGGCATTCTCCTCCAAGAGCCTGACTCTTGTGGCCATATTTCCTCTTCAAGTCGAGGACGTTTTCTCTTGAGTAATCTGTTTTCATGCAAATTAAATAAATTAAATCAATATATTAAAATATTTCTATAAATATATAGTAATAAATCGTTTTTCGAATTGCATTAATATTAAATAATGGCCAGACATAACGTAAATGTTTTTAAGCAATTACATTAATGCCAACTTACTTGAACATTCGCTCCCACAAGTCTCTGTGTACGGAAGCATTGTTCGCCCCATGGCTCTTGCGTAGAATCACGTTCATATTGTAGCGAATGAAATTAATCTAAATATTATACATCAACAAGCTTATACACATTCATCCACTCAAATCGTTTTATAAAATTTAAAAATGTCAATATCAGTGCGGAATTAAAACATGGACGTAAATTGCACAAACCATTTCCAAATCATCGTCGTCAATTTGAGTATCAAACACGACCTCCATGTCGTGATCCAAGTAACTGGGATCTAAAATATCAATAAATGTACAAGTAGTTTGGTTTTCGTCACAAATTATATTTCATGTAAATGGCGAGGTGGGATTAAATTTTTTTGTTCGTACCGCCATTTAGATTGCAACCAAGTCCGCATAGAATGCCTGAAAATATTTTCAAATATTTTGTATTGTACACATTCAAAGGTTCACTATACATTGTTGCTATTGTTAAAGTAATCTCACCTGTGTAGCGTCTCATACGACTATCACATCGAAGTTCGGCAGTTGGTGAAAATATCAAGGACATGAGAGCTAGAAGACCCGGTACTGCCGGCATCAAAGTGGTCTCCCTACAAACAATGAGAAAGTATTTATTAACGTTATGCATTTGTGTTATGATATGTAGCATAATGAATTTCCAAAATAAAAAATAAAATAGTTCAAATTCCAATCATTTTATACCTTGCGACAACTTTTCCACTTCTATCTTGAATATTAATACTTGACGATACCAGGAGACGAGATGTTGGTGCAGTTGGCTCATCTTAATAATAAAAAAAAAACGTTAAGCCTCATAACGAACTATTATTTAAACTTTACTTGCACTCACTTCCCATGCTTGTTTTTATGTAATATACAAATTTTAAATTATTGTGTGTATGCATTTAAAAAAAACTCACGATCTAATAGCACCGAGTTGAGACTTTGGCTATCCACTGTTACTTGTTTGGAGATACTACTTTGACATAAAGCTTGAAAGTCCAATTCGAGTGGACTGTATGGTCCTTTTAATGTACAAGGGGTCTACAAAAGCATGAATATGATATCAGCGTAGTACGAAATTTTTTCAGGTTACGAAAGGACAATTTGTTATGATAATTATGAAATAATTCAATATTTTACTCGGCCATATGTGGGTGGATGTAGTAGCAACCGGTCTATAGGTTGGGCTATCTGTTGGTCATCACAAGCCTGAATTTGCTCTCGATCACCTTTCATTAAGTTTAATCGAGCTCTTGCTTTATAGTTTAGTGTCGCTGTGTACGGTTCTGGAGCTTGGTCCGCGTAATTTTTCTTTAGCAAGTAGTCATTGAAATTTAATAGGTTTTTTTCAGGTCTTCCTTGTGAAGGTTTCTCAATTAATTCTCCAATGATGACGCTTTTGTCAACAGCAAAGATCTGAAATGTGATAAAACAAAAATTTAATTTCATAGGTATAAAGAGCATCCAACGAACAAATAATAAATTTTGTAATGAATCAAACAATCAAAGTAACCTTCATATCTAATTCTCTATAATTCGCAGTGAAATTTCGAAACGATGTAATCGCTGCTTCAGTCCAGACGGAACCATTCATAACAGCTGGTTTGGTTTCACTGAGTCTGCATTCGACCGCCTAGGAAATGGTATTACAAATTATACATACAATGTAATCAATAGTATGTACTGGAAGTAGTCGGGCTCTTAAAAATTTAAAGATGCTCCTATGATTTATGCTTTCGTAATCACTGATTACTAATCAGTGTGTAAAAGTCGGTTTAAAATAATTTAATCCTTACCAGGCAATGAACCTCTGTTGTTCGAAGGCAACTGTTGCTCGTCCATTGCCTAAAAAACATCATATTAAAAACATTTTTCTTTATTGATAAGCTGAAATGTATACGCGTTCTTAAAAAAAAGAGGACAAATCAGCCTTTTTGCAGACGCAGAGGATAATAATACCTCTGTAAAATCCATAAAAAAATAATTTTAAAGACGAACCAATATTTTTCTTGCATTGAAGGGGAAAATCCTTGTACTTCATGTGGAGTCCGCCACAGAGAGTTACCGTAATCAATAAAATGAACCTACAGAATTCAAAACAAAAGAAAAAAATTCACTTTAGATGCTACTTGACTTACCACGTTAAAAATGGTTCTGCAACAAAATAAATGACTTATGTAAATATTTCAATATTTTTATTTTATCAAATTGAAATAAAACTCACAAGGACTTCATTCATGTGATTGATAGACAAAATCTTGGCTCTATAAAACGAGCATACATCCGATCCTTCTTCTTCATATTTGGCCAAACACAAAGCACCAATAACTGTTTCACGACGGGGCAAAGGAATATTCAGAAGATTCCTGTTAATGAAAACTCCCATGTCATGTAACACATTTAGATGTCCCGCAGAAATAACCCAAAATTGACTTGGAGATTCCACCTGGAGATTATGTTACAAAACAAAAACGTTATTTCTTGAAATTTACTATGAAGACTATTATCAACAAAACATTACTGATAATCAATCAAATTTGAATGATGAATAAATCAACTAAATGCATATGAAAAAACTTACGTGTGTGACGACAACACTAATTTTCGAATCACTAATACTCGGAAGGGTGACTTGGGGTGGGCACCTTGTGAACCGACGATTATTTAAAGTGGCCATCTGCTCATCATACTCTTTCTTTTCTTCATCTTTCCTATTTCATAAAGTATTCATTCAGTATTCATTTCAATTCCATGTATTTTCTTTCGTTTACTTACATACATATTACATATATATATATATTATATTCTCATGAGACACATAGAAAAAATGATGACCTTACCATAACATGTTAAATTCTATATTATGTCTCAACTGCCGTTTCTTAACAGCCCGATACATACCCTCACATATTGGCCCAATCTTATTGCCCGTACTGTCAAAGATTGCAAAAACTTTTGAACCCTCAACCTTTATGAGTGGTATGGAGACGCTATGACTAAGGGCGTTGGCTATATGGGCAGCATAGCTAAAAGTATTTAAAATGGTAGGAAAAATTATGCAAATAATCTGCCATGTATCAAAATTTGAATGGACAATATTGATCAGCGTAAAAAAAAGAAATATTACAGCTTTCCATTGTGTCCATTGGGGAAACTTCTAAAATAAACAGTGGAGAAAAGATCGTATCCAGCAACGTCTTTGGATCTTTCCCGTTCGTAACTTTGAATATCTGGACGCTGACGTTGAAAATAGTTGGGGTAGAACGCACCGGCAATTGCAACCTATTTTAAAATATGAAGAGAATATTAATACGGAAAAAAAAATATATTGCATGGTAAATTAATTCATTTTAGCCTAATACGAGAGTCTGCATACTTTCAACATGAGTGCAATTTCCTTTGAGATGTCAATACTATCAGTATTATTATCGTTTTGGAATGGGTTTGCTACAACTCCTTTTTGTTTCAACCGATCTTCAATATCTTCTACCAAATTACGAATATCCCTAAAACCAATATTATCAAAATTATTACAGAAACTGCCATTTCTTATTCAGATAAAAAGAAAACTACACGTGGAAATGCTTTACCTCATTTGTATGACTTGTAGAAAATGAATTCTCCCCCATTTTTTTTCTTCCTTCAGGGAATAGCCTTGTCCCATATATTCTTCTATAACTGCATGCTGCTTCTGCCATGCCTATAATGAGTATTACGAAAAATACAGAAACAGATTATTGTCGATAAAACGCATTAAAAAATATAACTGCACGTAAGAGAGTATACAGTGTTCGTTGCATTTACCCTATAAGCGAACAATATCGCCAAGCAATCAGAATATGATTTTCGACCCCAAGATAGCCTTGACAGGTAAGATTCCAATTGTTTGTCAAACGGGGTGGAGAATGGGCTTTTGCCACTCAATCCAGCAGCTGTAAATTTAAAAGAAAAAACCAAAGGTCCCAAAAATCATATGACACTCTCTGGCTTTTTTGATAAAACGTTTTCTATATGAATGTTAAAGAGTATTTAAATTCATACAAAGTCTCACCTATTATGATAGCTTCTTTGAGAACACCGAAACAATGCCCGAGCATAATCAATCTGCTACATTGTGGAGAAATTGGCAAACTGGACATTATTTCTCCCATAAATGTAACATCTCCGTCGCAAGTGTCATAACTCTGACTAGAGTCAGTTGTGTCAGTTACCATAATCGTCATTGCTCCAACCTAAAATGTTTAATCTCACTGTACACGCCCATTCAGACACTTCATAACATATCTACGCAACACACACTCTCCAGTCAATTTAATTGAAAAATAAACAAAGGACTTCAAAAAATAATTACAAAAACATGAAAGAAAAACTAACTGACAAAACCTTTCCTAATTTACTGAAGAATTTTCTTCTCATAATATAAGATATAGCCACTGCAATTACAGTTTGAAATTAAAGGCTAAAATAAAAAGGCTAAAAAATTTAATGGAAGTTTACGCCCAAAGGAAATAAATAAAACTGAATAATGCATAATTTATAAAAAAAAAAAAAATTAAAATTTTAAAATTAATTTAGCATTTTTCAATAGAGAAGCAAAATTTTTAAGCGGCTATTTCTACGTATTTATGAGCATTTAGTTTTTTTTTTATTATCAATTGTCGTTTTGAGCTCCCCCGGTAAGGGAAACTCAAGAATTGATAAAAGTTTTGGTACACATATTGAGAAAAATTCCCCTCCGAGTATTCATTTGAGCATAAACGGATTGTTGTTGAGACTTCTTCATTAACAGTTTCCACAATAAATGCTTCTAGATGTATACCTCTTTCAGGTTTGATACTGCTCTCTCAATTCCCGAGACAGCTGGCGGATCCAGAGCTAGACAAAGAAGCTCACTCGGACTTCCTAAATTTAACGTCTTAACTTGAAGCACGACATACTCCAGGGATGCCCTGAGCATATCTGGAACTGCTTCTTGATCCATGGACTATAATAATAGCAGAAAAAGTAATAAATATACATTAAGAATGTCATTTTAATTATTGAAACTCGTGGTTTGACAATTTAAAATATTTAATATAGATTTACTAAGATTTATATATAATTTAAACTCACAGCAAAAAATTTCTTGGGTACCATTCGATATACTTTTCCGTCTCGAACTCGCCCTATATTACAGTGTGAATACACAGTCTTTATTTACAACATTCACAATAATTTGAGTAGTATGTATTACACTGTCATATTTGATCTTACCTGCACGCCCTTTCCTCTGAATACATTGATTTACAGAAGCCCAACAAGTTCTTAGGCAGCTGAAGTTGGTTCTTGAATCCACACAGTTTGCTTTCGTCAAACATAAGTCGATCACTGTAATATTACTAAACTTATTAGTACATTTGGAATCTGCATAGATATTATACATCAACACCAGTCCCAATGGGTTCTTTTGTTTCTAATGTCATTCTTAGATTAATATATGAAAATACTTTGATATATACGAAGAGAGAAAAATCTTTTTACCATAGACTATATCAGGAACGGTTATAGATGACTCGGCAATGTTCGTTGAGAGAATTATTTTTCTGCGATAGTGCTGTTGCTTTGAGAATACCTTTGATTGTTCCTCATTTGTTATAGATGAATGTAAAGGAACAATATCCCAATTCAATTCTTCTCCACCACTCGAGCTATGACAAATTTCCCGATGGTATATATTTAATATTAATATTTAACTATATTACTATAATTTATTACTAAAATGATTAAATGATCTATTTATTTTGTTTTCCATTGATCAAAACTAGAAAGTATATCATAATAATAATTCATTCTTACGTTGAACAAAACCGGGTTTGCTCATCTTCTCTGTGTAGGGGAAAAAAGAGAGACGATTAGTTGTTCGTAAATTTTAACAAAAATTACTAACTATACTATTGTAGTTGATGATTTAATAGACAGTAGCATTGCCTCCTACTTACAAGAATTTCATCAAAGTTTTGATCTCCATTATGCCAGGCAGGAAAACCAAAACGGAACCACGGTCTTGCTATAATTATTTAAATATACAAAAAAGGCAATACTAAATTATTATCAAATGTTTTTGCACAATTATTTCCTTTCGATTACATGTTACAAAACAAAAAATGATGTTTGAAGAACTCACTATCTTTACATCGCTTTTGCCTTTACTAATCCTTGGATCTGCATTGCGACCTCGCTCCAGCGTATCAAAATGAAGTATGGTTTTAACCGTGTGAGAATACACTTCAGGGAGTACCACAGCTTTTTCCAAGTCAATATTAGCCATAATCTCATCAATCTCCATCTACAAGATAAAATGTTTGCCAGTTTACAAAATAGTCAGTTTACAAAACAGAATCAAAAAGATTTTAGATGCACCTTCTCAAGTATTAAAAAAAATAAAAAAGCAATGCTTACGGGATCAGATACCAATTGGTCCAAAAATACTTCTTCCACGTTGAAACGACGTAAACTCGGGATTTTAATAATTGGAGTTTCTCCAACGTCATCATACTCATGTTTCCGTGTAACAAAATACTCTGAGAATTTACGAGCATTCAATGTGGCGGACATGAGAATGAGTTTGACGTGCCTTTCTTTGCCATCAATATCATCCAGAAGAATTTTTTTCATAAAGAGAAGGAGCAAGTCGGTTTCCAGGTCCCTCTCATGAACCTTTTTTTTTTAAACAACGAAATGGAAATAAACAATATTAATACTATCTCATAATACACAGCAAAATGTTTTTTTTGGTGTTATCGTCAAGTTCTTTTTTGTAGTAACATAAATTGTAGTACCTCGTCAACTATTATATGAGTCCAAGTTTTAAGGCTTCTAAGATGAATAAGTTTTTTAAGCAAAACCCCTGTTGTCATGTACGTAACAAGAGTATCGTTACTGGTTTTCTTTTCCATGCCGACTTGGTATCCGACGACAGTCCCATTTTCCCAACATCGTTCCTCACATACTCGCCTTGCTACAGAGAGAGCGGCGAGACGTCTAGGTTGCGTCACAATTACTTTACAGGGCCTTTTCAATTCCACATGACGATCAATAATAAACTGTGGAACCTATAAATAACAAATCATATGTGAAAAATTGTATAACAAGAAGAATTTTAATTTTAGGGTAGACATACGACTCTCGTAATATTTACCTGAGTTGTCTTTCCACAGCCAGTAAATCCATCAATAATGACTACTCGATTTTTTTCTATAGCTTGAATTATCTATAGACCAAATAAATCCACAAATTGAGGAATGAAAGTAGTACTTGATGCTTTAGAAAGTGACATTTTAATTTTCAAATAGGAGCAGGAAACGAAAATTCATGTTTTGTACTTACTTTCTCTTTTTCATGATACGCTGCGAGATGAGTCATATTGACACTTCGTTTTTGAAAATCATATTTTGAAAATACTTCTTGTTTTGCATTATTATAATGTACTTGTTGCGATTCCTCAGTTTCTTCTTCCGACTCAGAATCATTCTATACGATAGCAAAACATTTTAATTCAGATATTCCAATGAGCAATAAACATAAAATTTGTGTATCAAAAGTATCAATATATTGCATTCAGTTATATATTTTTCAAGTTCAACTTATTTTAACGATGATGATTACCTCATGATTATGATCTTGAATAGCGTCGCGTTGTTTTGGCTTGTTTAAGTTAACATACTTGACTTCATCTTCTTGATTGTGTGTATTATAATGAGCCTTTTTGGGGTATTTTGGAGCCGGTGCTCCCAATTCACCAGCAATCCTCGACGGAGTTTGAACTTTAGGCATAGGTTTATTCCCGAGTGAAAAGAAATTTAACAAGCTGCTACTGCCTTCATCTTCTTTTATTTCACCATCATCTAAATCGTTATCTTCCTTGTTTTCATGGCTATTATAACCTTCTTGTAGCTCTCCAACAGGTTTAATACGTATCTGTGCGACACTAATATCTGATTTCGGAGGTGACAGCGACAACTCTCTTGTCCTTTTCATGCCGATACCACTGGGCCCCGGTTGTTGATTAGAATTATAAGACATCTTTCGTGAGGTTTGATTTGGGGTTGTTTCAAGAAAGATTACCTATATGTGCACAACGAACAAAATGTTTATTTTCTTTGAATATATTTTAAATACTTAAAATTAAATAAAAAACACAGACATTAATGCACGTTGACATTATTACCTATTTATTCTACTTTAATGAGTAGTCTTAATCTACGTTGTAAATTGAGTGCAGCCCAAGGACGTCGACAACAAGTTATAATTTGTTATAATAATGGAAGTTACTAGTTTTAATAATATGCTATATTATAGATTATAGAATATTTTGAAGAGTAAAATAAAAGTAAGAGTGCCTTCGTGAAGGTTAAATCACTGTGACCTCTCGATGTATTAAACTCCTAACTACAGTAGACGATTATTTATTCAATCAGCAAATTTATATTCCTTGTGTACTCGTAATTCTTTCGAACAAATTCTTTGATTTAATTATTCTTTAAACACGTTGCAATTAAAACTGCACGAACACAATTCGAACTCGAATTAATTTTTAATGTGAATTTTTTTTATTTTTTTTATACGAAAAAACGACTTCTCGTATATACGCGCCATTATTTCTTGTTGCATTTCACTCTAATGTATTCTAATGCACTCTAGTGTACTTTAATGACCGGCTCAAGATTCTTGACTCACGAACAATGTAAAATTAAGTACTTTTATGTACAATTAGAATAAATATTTACTTAGAAAACAAGTAATAATAATAATAATTCCTTTTATTCACGTAACAAATTCATTCTTATTATAATAAAGTCATTAACCGTTTAAACATGTAATAGAATTTATAATAATAATAATTACATCATATCATATTTAATATATTTGTATGGTATAGTAGCAATTAATGATTACAGAAAACATGAGGCTACACAAGCAGACGTCTCTCAGGTGCCTCAACTCAAGTCAATACTAAACGAAATTTTAGCATTGTTTGTATTTTGGTAGATAGTCTCAGGTGAGTGTTAATATATTATTCAACTTTACTCCATGATGTAGCACAAATACATCCGACAATTCTTTTTCGGGCCGTGCATCATTACCAGGGGCTAGGATTTCAGCGTCCGATCTCAAAACGTCCCATTGATGTATAAGATCCGGCCATTGCTCTTCAGTCGGCTCACGATATTTTGTTATCAACTTAATAACCTCCGCTTGGCATTTCGAACGTAAATTCACCAAAAACGTTTTATTGTCTTTGCTGAGAACGAAATTCATGGTCAGGCGAATAGAGTTTATCAAATTGAGGTCTTCATTATCCACTATAGCATCAAACATGACCTCCACGTCATGGTCAGCATAAATCGGCTCGTGAGTAAAAGGATCTAATTAAAACATTGAAGTGCAAATAAATTCATCTTAATTTCTTTCCTTCAACAAAAAAAAGAGGATAATAACAAAACTTGTACTAACAACAATTAACAAATACGTGACTAAATCATTTATTATGTAAAACATTGTCCTCAATACTATATCAATATTATAGACATAAAAAAAGCATCAAGTGGAAATCTTCTTTTTTTTACCCATTCCTAGTCCTGCCAGACATCCAGTGTAAGAGCTTAACGAATCATTCACACGAAGCTCCATTTTTGGACAAAACAACTTAAATTGAAGAAAAAAAGGCATTATTGCTTAAGTATGGAATTTACAACGATTTAAAAATATGTAATAAACACTAATTGAAATCTAACATACCATTGTCAATAATCCCGTAAGATTTGGTATGGCTGGATACAACGTCGTATCTCTAAAACAATAAAAATAATAAATATACGCATACACATATGACGAAATGCTTTTTTTTGAAAGAATTGCAATTACTACACATTAATTTGTACTTTTTACAGCTTGTACAAAACAAATATATAAAATTAAAAATTTTAAACTTTAAACATTTTGTTTTACCTGGCCATTAAATTTCCTGTTCTTTGCGCTATACCAATACTTCCAGCAACAAGAAGACGTGAGGAGGGGTCTAAATACTCCATATCAAGAGCTACACTATTCACACTCGACTGATCAACTATCACTTGTTTGAGATGTGAACTACGGGCAACGGCACTGAAACTCATTTCCAGTGGGCTGTTCGGACCCCTAAGAGTAATCTACAAAATTATTTGTAAAACAAAGATGTACACAATATTTAGAATTTTGTAAATCGTGGAGAATACCAAAAGTGATGTTTTGTTTAATTTATTTTACTCCCTACCAAAGAATTTGCCTCATCATCTTCTGGAGGTTTGACATGAGGGGTAGGGATTTTGGTAGGCTTTTGATCTTCATTGAATTTTGCTAGAACTGATTGATCTTGCCGAGCCACATATCCATCAGTTCGCAATTTATTATTCGACTGTGAAAAAAAAGTAATTCATTATTAAAATTGTGTATGTTTGTACATTTATTCATTCAAACCTTGTCAGTTTTTCAAATACCTGTGAGACTTTCGATTCGTCCACGTGATCAATTAAAGAATGTCTCTTTAAGCAATCCGTCAAAGATTCTTTTTTGTCAAGGCTCAACAGTTCTCCAGCCATTACTCCTTCGACAATGGAATAAATCTAAGCAGTAAAATGTACAATCTATAGTGATTGACATGTACACGGATGACATCGTCTTATTTCCAAGACTATGAGAAATTGTATCACTTATTTTTCATCAATAAACTTACCTTGAAACTGAATTTATGATCATGATCAACATTAAACTTGTGGATTTGATTTACAGCATCTTTAGGCCAAATACCACTATAACCAATTGATGGTCGACACTCTTGTAGTCGACATTGAATGGCCAAAGCGTTTTTGCTATAGACTTCGTTATCCCTATTCGTTCCTACAAGCACGTAGTTGGAAGGTTTGCGTACAACTTTCCCAATATCCATAAGGAATAACTAAAAAAGTTCAAAATGTTCAAAAAAAAAATTAATAAGATTTCCGGGTAAAATACAAATTCTCCAAATAAAATACAAGAAAAAATATTAAACACAACATTAGTACTAATGTTTCCATACAGTGATATCGAGCCCTTGTTCTCTCGACTCTTGAACTGTTTCGATTCTAGCTCGTATAAGGGACTCTTTTTCAGAAATGAAAACCAATGCCCCTTTCACACACTCGTCTTTTCTGATTGGTCTTGTATACTCCCAGAGACCAGCCAATTCTTCTTGCAATATTACCATGTCCGAAAAGTCGTCTTCTTTAATCACATAAAATTCCGTCGGCGAAACAACCTGGTAATCAAGTGAACAATCCATGTAAGAGTAAAAGAAAACAAATGGTATCAAGGGAGGAAATCTATTAAGCTACATTATGTACACTTACATGAACGACTTGAACCTCTACGATTTTATCAATAATTGACGGAAGTGTTGTCTGCTCAGGTGCGATTGGATTCCTTTTTTGCTTTTTCAATGAATCTTTTGAGTCTTGTAGTAAGGCATCAGCTTCATCTTTCCTGTGAAAAAAAAAAAACAATGAAACGTGTACTTCATGTACGAACCATTCGCCAAACATTTAATACAAGTGTATAAAAATGATGCAAAAAAAAACCAACCTTATTATTCGAAAAGTCACGTTTCGTCGGAGCTGTCGTGTTTTGAGTGCTCGGTAGACACCATGACATATAGAACCAATCTTATGACCTCGCTCATCAAAAGAGAGAAGGACTAAAATAAAGATACACAATAAATAAATAAATAAAATATTTGATTTTTCAACAAAAATATTAGTTTCTTATTCAACAACGCTTTATTCAAAAAACTTGAGACTAACTTTTAGACCCCATCTGCTCAATATATGGAATCGTTATACCATCGCCAGCACTTCCCAGCATTCCCTCAAATGGTTTGAGAATATGTTCAGCATATCTAAACAAAATCATAAAAACAATTTCGCAAAATGTCAGAAAATGTGTACTATATAGTCTTTGCATACTTTCTTGGAACAATTTAACTTACAGCTCAGCAGGTTGATCTTGTGGGAACCCCTGGTAGACCACTGTTGTATATGGGTTCTTACACTGAAGCTCTTTTGCAACTTCTCGATCCCATTCATTCTTCTTTGGACGACTTCGACTACCGATTAAAAATGTACAACATAAATGATATCAGAATGTGCTGGTATTTTCAATTGTACAAGTTTGATTCAAGATAAAATGACTGTCATATTTCGTCGGCTAAATATATTTAAAGATTACCTAAAATAATTTGGGTAGAACGCTCCAGCGATTGCAACTTTTAGTAAGAGTCCCCGATCACCAGTAAGTTCCTTGTCTGATTTTTCTACAATAATTTCCAACGGTCGACTTGCCAACCGTCGAGTGATTTCATCAACCAAATTCTTAATCTCTCTAAAGTATTGAAAAATTATGAAAAATACAACATGGTTATAGGTAAGGCTGGCCACGGGTCGGGTTTCGGGTTGACCCGACCCGTTGACCAGCCTTAGTTATAGGAAAACATATTGCATCGAGGTATTTGAATTATATTGATAGAAAATGGATGACAATGGAAACACTTTAATAAATTCTCATACCTTAGCACGCTAAGTTGCACCATATAACTCTTGGCCCAACCCTTTTCTAGAACAGATGTTCGAAAATCTCCTGATTCCCATTTTTTCACCCAAGTCTAATGTCAAGAATTTAAAACATATTAATCATCTTATATCACACGGACCAACAATACTTTGTAATACGAAGGTTACAATTCATGCATACAATTCAATTTTATTTGTATATCAGCTCACCCTATAAACATTGACAAGGGCGAAGGGATCCGAACTGAAATTTAAAAAATGTATTGCAAATCAATCATGATAGCGAGCAATAGAATTTTAGAGGTAGAGAATAACCTTGAATAACAAATGAACTGTTTTTCCTTTTACTCACAATGTACTGTGTGCCCAATGCAACTTGGATAGATATGAGTTCAGACGTCTATGATAGGGGTAACTAAATGGACTTTTGGTACTCAGCCCTGCTGCTATAATGACTGTTTCTTCCAATACTCCAAAAATACTGCCCATGGCAATTAGCCGTCCAAAACGCATATCGATTGGAAGCTTGGACATTATTTCACCCAAGTAAGTGAGTGAACCTTGAAAATTTATAATTTAAAAGAAACCATTAATCATTAATTGATTAATATATAAATTAGTAATCTATATAGTTAGTAATAGTTAGTTAGTTAGTTAGTTAGTTAGTTAGTTTAAAAGTAATTTAAAATTACTTTTAGTGCATGTGAAAATTATATCAAATTATATGCATTAAAAATAAAAATAAGTATCTATCGTTAGAACTATATTTGATTTTCCATTGACTTACCATCAAATTCATCATATGTACTGTCCACTTTTTTAATACTCAGAGCTCCGACTTCTTTCAAATTGGCTACTGCTCTCCTAATTCCCGATTTTCGAGGCGGATCGATTGCTAAAGCCAATAGTCCTATGGGACTTCCCATATCCAACATTTTAGCATGCAGAACAACACTTTCTAAACTAGACTTGGCCATCTCCGGAGGAGCTTCTTGCACAAAACTTTCCTGTTAATTTTCCAGTAAAATACAGCATAACTTATGAAACTTATGATACATCTTTAATCTTTTACATATGTATTTATGTTGTGAAGCGGGATACAACTTACATAGAAAAGCTTTGGAACCATTCGGTAGCAATGCCCAGAAGAAACACGGCCACACCGTCCTTTTCTCTGAATACATTGATTCTTTGAGGCCCACTCCATTCTTAAACAAGTGTAATTTGTTTGGGGGTCACAGCTCAACGATTTGGTTAAACAAAAATCAATAACTGAATAAATGGAAAACAAAACAAATCATATTAAATTTTTAGAACAGTTACAGTGAAATGACAAATTCTTATATATATATTAATATATTAAATAATTTAATAAATATTATATTATATTATATTATAATATTATATATTACATAATAAATTATTATAAATAAATAGAGTTTAATTAAACGTTCCTTTAATAGTTAACGTATACCATATTTAATATCTGTGACTGTAATAGATGACTCAGCTATATTCGTCGCCAAGATGATTTTTCTACAGCCTTTCGGTGCGGGTTTGAAGCAATATTGCTATAAATTGATTAAATTTAAATTAAATTTAAATATTCTTATATGTTGTAAAAGAATCTTTGAGCTACATAATAAAATTCGTCCAAAAATAAAAACAACATATTATGTATAATATTTATATTATATCTGTAAAATACCTGTTCCTCATTTGTAATGGTAGAGTGGAGCGGAAGGATAGTCCACTTCATAAGATCACGACTATCTAGATCTTTGGTTTTTGCGAGTTCCTCAAGAACTTTATACCTAATAATATTAAGTAGTATTTATGCATTATTAGGGTTAAATAATCCTTGTAATTTAGTTTTTGAGTTTTTGAATTAAAATAAAAAATTATCATTAATGATTTTTGCAAAAATTACATGGTTTCGATTTCTAAAATTCCAGGGAGAAATACTAGGACAGCACCTCTATCCTCGACTTTTCTTCTTTCAAAATCGTCAAAGGAGGCAATTATATTTGCAGCATACTCATAAATTTCATTTGCAATCTTTGGTTCTTCAGAGAACTCATTTACATCCGGTATGGGCTAGTTCGTAGTTTAAACAAAAAAATTGACTCTTTTACATGTCCACATTTACAGTAAAGGAGACGAATTTAAATATTAAATATTTATACTTTTTTTAAATTACCAAATCAACTCCTTTGATATTATCTAAATAATTTTCCGAAACTGCATGATTTGTAGTAGGAGGAACTTTCACCAAGGTCGCATTCATATTCTGAAACGAGAATGTACACATAAGTACATATTTAATTACAAACACTACTACTTAATTACTAATTACAATATTAATATTAGATAATTAAATAATTTAAATATTATCTATTTACAAACAAACAAAATAGTGCAATACAAATAGAGATGTAAAAACGTACCACACTACGAGCGGGCCACTGGGGGAAATAGGACTTGAATTTTTCTGCATTCAATGTAGCTGACATCAATAAAACTTTTGTAGCCATATCGCGTTTATCAATCATAATGGTTTTCAAGACTAACATAAGAAGATCTGTGTCCAAGTCTCTTTCATGAACTTCATCTGAATTCATCACGAGTTAAATTGCAAATGAATAATTAGACTTCAATTTCCCGTATTTATTAATTGACAAATATATTACAGGAATGTAACTAACACTTACCAATTATAATATGAGTCCAATCATCCAAATGTTTTCCTGTCAAAATAATTATGCATGTATATGGTAAAGTCTTGTTAATCGATCTATCGATATAAATATACAAGACATGTAATGTATTAGTAGTCATACGGTTAATTAACGTTTGCAAAAGAACTCCTGTGGTCATGTATATTATGCGAGAATCGTCAGTGTACTGGCGACTCATTCCAACCTACATGTAAAAAGAATATACTTGGTAAAAATTGTTTGAAATGCTGAAAAAGCATTTTATAATAATAATTTAATAATATACATGTGTTTGAATTCATTTTCATACCTGATAACCCACTAGATTACCAACATCCCATGACCTTTCATTGCAAACTCGCGTTGCCACTGAAATGGCAGCAATTCTCCGGGGCTGAGTTACAACAATTCTACAGAACTGTCTATTTTGAATGGCATCATCCAGTATAAACTGAGGCACCTGTAATTTATTCATGGAAACATGGTTTCATTCATTATCATTCAAACATTTTAACACTAATAATAATATGTTAATGTCTCCTGCAGCTCTCCCTAACTCATATTCATAATTCAAACTATGCATAGGTATACCTGAGTAGTTTTTCCACATCCTGTAAAACCTTCTACGATCGTCACTTGATGCGTTGCTACTGAAGATAAGATCTAATATAAAAATAAAATATTATTTAAAAAAGATATGAAACTCAATGAAACACAATATCATTAAAAATTAAAGATTTCTTCAGGCTTCTGTTGCTTTTTTCTTTGTTCCCAACGCATTCTGGTTGTAGCCATTATTAAAGTGACTCACCCTATCCTTGCATTCGTAAATAGCTAATCCCGAGCTATCGAATTTCCTTGCGTTCATTTCGTATTTGGAAAACAGAACTTCTTCATCTGCGTAGTCACTCGGACAATGGCTCAGGATAGTGCCAACAATAGAGTTGTCACCACAACTTCGATCGGTTCTTGCTGATCTTGCTGATGAGTAGGATCTGTCTTTCACCGACTTCTATATATATTGGTGTACATGCAAAATAAAATACCATTTTACACACAGGTATATATCAACCTGATCGCGCTTCACTTACTCTACAGTGTACGGAGATTTATTAATGTTCTACTTAATAATGACAAAATACATTACCTGCTCTGCCACTGCAACTTGACCAATTTTCAGTAGCTGCATTTCCTTGAATTCCTGAACGTAGTCATACTCATCATCTTCGGCTGCTTGGAATTGACTTTTGATATTTCTGGAATTATCTCGACGTGAGGAATTTCGCTGGCTGTAGCCGTTTTGATTAAAATTTGGATAGATTTGTGGTGTTTGTCCACCACCAAAAAAGTTTACGAGATCTTCTCCACCACCCATTCCATCCTGACGATAGTTTTGATACCCCGCCATGATTTGGACCTACTGTCAATATAATCCTGTGATAATTATTATGTTACTTTAAAATGATGTACACCACGTAATAAGTAAAAGCACGCCAATAATTATTTTAAAAACTATGATATGCAGACCCTTTTATTTTATGATTACAACTATTACAAGTATTTATCACTGGACGTAATATTATGGCCTGCTCAGATTTTCAAAAACGTTGTTCAGCGGGGAGGGCGCCACTGAACTAAATGCCTATTCCTCAACAAGGGAAGTTCCAATGATTTTCCATATAACGCAGCACGAAACTAGCCAAATCGCCTTTACTTGCGTTACACGTACATAATAAGGATTTTTTTAGTTATCTTGTTGACCACTTCTGCAATGTTAAAGATAGGCAATTCGCAGTCCATGTAATTATGTTGACTGTTGACTGTTGACCAAGATCACTCTCACTATATTTTATCCTTTTTAATTCCTTTAAGTACCTAATGATGAAATATTCACCATCTGATTCTAATTAATAATAACCTTCTTAATGAACACAAAAAATCTTCTACGTCATATGAGTCCTCATTTGTAGAAATATTCTAATCAAAATGACATCCTCAAACCAACTATTAATAAGTAAACAATTATGACTGACGTTTGCTGCACACGACTATCAAACTACAATGCAGTTGCTATATACATTGTTCAATAAAATATTATTGATAAATATTCTTGACTAAATAATCGAACATGAACTTACAAAACTACAAAATGTAAGATTACGACAAATACAATGCAAAAGTCTGTTTTAAATATTATGATAACTAGAAAGATAAGAGCATGTAATAAACTGAAACAAAACAGCTCCAAATTATCTATCAAAATATTCTAATTCATAATACGATATTATAGCGAAAACTTTGACCAGATGCGAAAACAGAACGACTATATTATATTTACAACAATATACAAAATGCGAATCTCACAATACATAATAATAAATTAATAATAAATTAATAGGAGTCTTTGTGGAACTGTAATAATAATATAATTACATTCGTAGCAAAATTATTGCTATTTGTGAGTTACCTTTTGTCCACAAATAATAACTTGACTATGTGAAATGATTTTTTTTTCTACAATTCACTTTCTTTGGTCGTTTTCTTAAATTTTTGCAAGAAAACTCGGCGACGACGACGACGACGACGTCTTAAAAATTAAATCGTTCTTCTCACACTCACATCCACATTGGCACACACTCGACAAAAGTGCAAACAAAATTCAGTATATTATTAAATAATTAACAATAGTTTAAATAGCAGGAACGACTCTTTTGAGAACAATGCTGACCTTTTTCTTCAAAACGAAAACAAAAACAGGTCAAAAAACATCCATGTCAAAATTCTGACAATTTTTTCGGACTTTTCAAAATTTGTTAGCGCTAGGTTTAGGGCGCGGAGTTTAAATGCTTTTGTTGCTTTCTCTCAAATTCTCAAATTGAGAGTCTCAATTGATTTACATTGAAATACATACCTACGTAGTTAAAAGTTGTAAAATATTATTTTTTTAAGCATATGGTTTATATTAATAATAATACACTCGTCAATTAAAAACAACATTAATTGTTTATTATTGTTGCTTCATTAAGGGCTCTTATTATTATACTCTTGAATCTTTGTCAATTGTATTAGCGATATTTATTAATAGTATATAGTTTCTAAGAAGTTCCATCATTTTCATTTGATGTGGTCTGGAAAAAACGTCGCATTTAAGAATAATCACAAGAGCCCAAAACAATAATAATATACACTCGTGAAACAATTTTAATTAGATCATCTTGAACGAGGAATTTAGTAAATTATTAGGCGTATATGATACAAGCTTACAAACATATAGACAACTAATAAACAGCATTTTAAATTGAAAATTTATCAACAACACATATTCATGCACATTTTCATTTGAGTACAGATTTCTAGTAAAAATGGTGTTGGCCGAGTTAGGTCGTAAAATTACGACCGCCCTTAGGTCACTTAATAATGCGACAGTCATCAATGAAGAAGTTTTAAATGCTATGCTCAAAGAGATTTGTACTGCTCTACTTGAGGCGGATGTCAACATAAGACTTGTCAAGAAACTCAGAGAAAATGTTAGGTAAATATGTTGTGAATCACTTATTTCACCGTTTCCCAGTTTCTTTCGTAAACTTGTAGTATTATTTGTAAGAGTAAAATTGTCATTGTTATCATTTTGACAGTTGAACTAAGAAATTGTGTATTTGTGAATCCAAAAGGTCCGTCATTGATTTTGATGACATGGCTGCTGGGCTAAATAAGCGACGAATGATTCAAAGTGCTGTTTTTAAAGAACTCATAAAGGTATTTACGTCATACTCATTTTGAACTTTTACTCGTCTTTGATGGTTATGAATTTGTGTTAATGTTTTTTTAAAATACTCTTGTATCAATTTCTATCCATAGTTAGTGGACCCAGGTATAAAAGCATACCAACCCATCAAGGGCAAACAAAATGTTTTAATGTTCGTCGGTTTACAAGGATCTGGAAAAACCACAACATGTACAAAACTTGCCTACCATTACATGAAAAAAGGCTGGAAAACTTGTTTAGTGTGTGCAGATACTTTCCGTGCTGGAGCTTACGATCAGTTAAAACAAAATGCCACGAAAGCTCGCATACCGTTTTACGGAAGGTATACATTACTAATGATGTACAAAACTTGGTCAAATGGAATAATTGAGTGCAGTAAATGAGAGATTCCATGTCTAATTAATACGGGTAATCTTCTCTATTTTGACAGCTATACAGAAATTGATCCTGTTGTAATTGCCCATGATGGAGTTGAAATGTTTAAGAAAGAACAATTTGAAATTATTGTGGTGGACACTAGTGGTCGACATAAGCAAGAAGAATCCTTGTTTGAAGAAATGTTGCAAGTTGCTAACGCAGTTGTAAGTTCATACTATTTGAAAACTAATCTCATTACTATTACGCGTGTATTCTTCATTTTGCATTTGTATTTAATAAATATACCATTTGTAATGTATAACACAGAGCCCCGATAACATTATTTTCGTGATGGATGCTACAATTGGTCAGGCTTGTGAGTCCCAAGCAAAAGCCTTTAAGGAAAAAGTTAATGTAGGTTCTGTCATTATAACCAAATTAGATGGACACGCCAAAGGTGGTGGAGCTCTGAGCGCGTGAGTTATTATTATTATTTTTTTTTATAAAGCAATACGTGAATGATAACTACCTAATTACCAAACTAAATTCATTGTATTTAAATTTAAAAAAAAACATATCGGGCTATTATCAGGGTGGCTGCTACATCCAGTCCCATCGTTTTCATTGGAACTGGAGAGCACATAGATGATTTAGAAGCTTTCAAAACAAAACCATTTATAAGTAAACTTTTGGGAATGGGGGATATTGAAGGTCTCATAGACAAAGTGAATGATTTACAACTAGGAGACAATGAGGAATTAATTGAAAAAATTAAACATGGACATTTTTCCTTACGAGACATGTACGAACAGTTTCAAAATATTATGAAAATGGGACCCTTTTCACAAATCATGGTACGTATACAATTTTTTAGATTTTCCCCCCTGACCTTCATAATCATTTCAGTATAATTCCTGTGTCACATGAAATTGTATGGAGTATTATTTACATATTTATTGTACTGGCTTTCTATTTTTACAGGGAATGATCCCAGGTTTCAGTCAAGATTTCCTGGCTAAGGGGAGTGAACAAGAGTCTATGGCTCGCTTAAAACGTCTTATGACAATTATGGACAGCATGAATGATGGAGGTAAAAGATTGAATTTTTCTACATCTCCATTTCTGTGTGGATAATATCCACTGGAGCCTTGTCAAAAACTTGTTTTGTATAAAACTTTCCGCCATGCTGTAGAATAATACATTTTTAAGTCTTATTTTCTAAATAGAACTCGACAATCGTGATGGAGCAAAATTATTCACCAAACAGTCAACAAGAATCACCCGTGTAGCCAATGGTTCAGGAGTTACTGAGCGTGAAGTTCGTGATCTCCTTACACAGTATACCAAGTTTGCAGCAGTTGTAAAGAAAATGGGTGGTATTAAAGGACTCTTCAAAGGAGGAGACATGGCCAAAAATGTCAATCAGGCTCAAATGGCCAAACTTAATCAACAAATGGCAAAGATGATGGATCCACGTGTCTTTCAACATATGGGTAAAATTCATTTCCCATTTTCGTAGCTTCATATATCTTCACTCTATAGTAAATTTGACTTTAAGCAGCTGGAATAAAAGGAAATATAATTAATTAATTATTAATAATTTGTACATTTTTCTTTTCTTTCTTTCCTTGTTTCTTGGTAAAGGTGGAATGTCCGGACTTCAAACAATTATGAGGCAATTACAGCAAGGTGGTGCTGGATTAGGAAACATTTTCGGTGGTGCGGGTGGTCCAGGAGGAGGAGCAGGAGGAAAGCATTAGTTGTAAGGTCAATCTATCTATGTCGTTTCTTATGTTTGATATAAAAAAATTACACTCCGGCGGCAGTCAACACCATGAGAATCATGCGATGTACAACGGTTTATCATTTTATACAAGGAATTGTGTATCCAATAATAATAATAATAATTTTGAGTAAAGTATATATACGTATACACGTGTATATGAAGAACATGAACATCAAGAACCTATCCTAAATTTATAATACATATTGTATAGGACTTTGGTGCAATGTTTGTAAGTTTGTAAAAAGTATTCATAAAGAAAACATAACACATTTCCTATTAGTATGTATGTAATAACTATAGTTATTATTACTACGGTCTTGAATATTATTATATTTAGTACAATGCATTACATTATGTACGTCTTTTAATGGATTACGTCTACGTCTTGAAATATTAAATAATTCTATATTATGTACTAAATGAAATGAAAGCTTCAATCGTCCTCTCAAATGGTATTTATTATTCTTATAATATTATCTTGTATTTGACAAAGAACTTTCGAAAGCAAATTTACAAATCACTTCGTGTTGGATGATTTTGGTATTACTTGTCACAGAATTATCTAATCATTCTTGCACAGTTTTGGTTTACATAGGTATCGTAATAATAGTCCATTTTTGCACTATTTTATAATATTTCAATATAATTGTCATTATAGAACATTTAAAGTAATAGCACGACTAGAAACGTTTACGGTATAGTATATAAATAATATCTAATATAGGTATTACCTTTATAATACCTACTTAATTTGTATGTTCCATACAGTAATCTACGAATACTATTGTACTTCTTTATTATTAATAAAGAAGATTGCATTTATTTAGTCAGGTTTTAACAATTTTTGGCTTCGGATTATGAATTTCCATTTCGTATTAAGTACATTAAATACTCGTCTCCTCAGTGAGTAGTCCTCACGTTGTACATTCAATGTATGGAAAAGGAAGATTGTAGAAACGATTTGTGAATCGAAAAGGTATGAAACTAAGAAAGTTTGAGGGATTAAGATTAAAATAATATCATTTTGGACCTACATAAGATACATTTAGATTCGATTCATCATCATTTGTACATAAAAAATAATAATGCAAAATAGAATGGATGAAGAAGATAAGATCACATGAAGAATAATACTGATAGTTTCGTAATAACTATAATTAATAATACTTTTCATCAATCTCATCGATTCATAATTGGCAAGCATTACCACCAGTAGAAAAGAGTAAATGACTAGAAAATTGAAAGTTCGTATAACCGAAGAAAATGGAGAATAAATGATGTGAATGTATCCAACATTCCGAACCCAAATGCAGAATTAAAAACAGCTGTCTACAGAGGATAAAACTGTGTTGCAGCAGATGATTGTAACTCGATTTGTCCCATTTTGAATTGGAGTCGTTGTACCCATTTCAAAAGGAGCAAATTATGTACAGGTCCACAATGAGGGGATGGGAATTCAATTCCACCACACCCTCGTTGTCCTGCCGTTGAACTTGACGTTCGAGTCGCTCCTTTAGACGACTGACCCGGAATAATGTCAGCATCACCCATGAATAATTTCCCCATACCCGTTTCCGGCGGAGGGTAGTTGATGCATGTTTGAAGTCGAACTTGAACATGGCCTGGTAACTGTACAAAATAAGATTATAAAACAAAAACTTTTACTCTGATAATCTAAAAATAACTCAATGTGCAAGTAAACTGATTACAATAATCTTTGCTTTTTTGTTTTACCTGTCCACTGTGAGCATATAAAACTGGACTCCAAAGAGGTAATAATCTATTAAAAACACTGGAATTGCATTCCAAAAGTGATTCCAATAAGCTTAGGAAATGAAGATTCACCATTTCTGCCAACTAAGCAAATACACAAGTTTTAGATATTTTATAATTGCAAGTCAGTGTGTAATATTTAACAAAAACATGGGAAGTTCAATCATCGTAAATGACTTACTACTTTTGAGTGGGAAATGAGTTGCAAAACGGCTGGCGTTACTTTCCCCCAAAAATCTGTCAAAATATTTGTTGAAACATTATGTGGGTCCGTTGAGGTTGGTTGCTGTGCATTTGGGCCAACTTGTTCCAAGTAAACAGTCCATACCTATGAATAAATAGGGAATAACCAATGTTAAATTCACCAGTGCGTACTTCAGTAATTACGCTCCATTCTCATATAAAAATTAATTTTACGCAACGCTTCCAAAATCTTACTTGACATAGAATAAAAGCATGGAATAAGGATGACATGTGTAGAACTGATGCCTTTGACTGCTCCGCGAACCCAGTCCTGGAAACAAAATACGGTTTACATAAATTGGCATGTATTTTTCAGTATCATTCTCCTTTTTAAGATGGTTTTGTGAAGGCCATCAAAGAGTGACCGAAGGTACGACTTACATAATGACATGAACGTGGTCAGCCACGTGACAACTAGCTTCCAGGGGAATGGGAATACAAGACGCATTAGAATTTGTCCCAAACATTGCCGTGTGAGTCAAAGATCCAAGTAAAAGCCATGATAGAACTCGGATATGAGACACGCAATCCAAAAATTCCTTTGGTCTTTACAAAATACAGAAAAAATACAAGCAGATGAACAACTCGTATGTACAAATCATACCCATACACTTTAAACAGTAGTACTGAATTCAGTTGTATTTGCTCAAAAATATACCCTTGTTGAATAGCCGATGGTGGATTATACAACCACGGCAAATATCGTCCGATTGCTCTGTTTTCCCGACTGTTTCCTCTGGAAATTTCTAATGCGATGAACTGTGAAATTCCACCTTTAATAACACCTCCCAAAGTATCTTCATTTAAACCGCAGCCATTTCCTCTATAGTTACTCTGAATTAAAAACAAAGGGTTACAATGGTATTATTGTTTCATGTCGATGTTGTTTTTGTGTCATAAACGTGAGGCGCAAATACAATGTGATTATTACACAACAGAATGGGCCTTTTGATTTACCTTGATTTTACTCAATGAGTGAAAATCTGCTAGGAATTCGATTGAATCCGTCAAATGCTGTCGCATACACTCAGCTGCACTTGTGCTAAGCGTAGAAATCGGTTCACCTTGAAATTTTGGAAAATCTTCAACGTGTACATATGGAGCTAGGGAGCCTCCAGAATCCTAGTAAAAATAAAAATACGCATTCAATATGATTGTTTCGTTTTTCATGTACGCGTCCATTTGAACCACTCAAGTATAGAAGTATTTTATTTACCTGCAGTATGAACGTGACCAGCATTAAAAAATTGGCATCAGGTATATTGGATTTGAATTTTAAGGCCTGCACAAGCTCAAAAACTGCTACTCGAGTCAGCAAAAGCTTTTCTCTTTCCTATATTGAAACCAAAATAGTCAAAATCATGAAATAACTTGATACTTTTTTTTATTCTATCAGCTTTTCAAATTGAAAATGGTCAAAAACACTAAAGTAATTATTTTTACCCGCATGAATCCACGATGACACAAATGACATAATTCAGTCAAGGCTGGATACTTCAATCCACAGTTTTGAATGACAAAACTCAATATTTTTGAAAATGGGTCAAGAATACTCTGAAATTCAATAAAAATTTATTCTTAATACATAATAATAATAATTTATAATAACTAATCAATTCTCAACTAGTCGGTAGAATGGTGGTTTTATAAATATACCGTACCTTAAAAGCGCTAATTCCTGGGAGTCTCTATAATATATTAAACAGAATTAATTAAATATTAAATGTGAAGATTTTTAATATGATGAACTTGCAATGAAATGGTGTATTTGGGAATAGGAAAAATTGTGATTCAAAACTACCATGAGACAAGCCATCGTTCTCAAGAGACCATCAATTCCATTAGGTGACTGAATGAGTGGAAGAATTTTGCCTACGTTATTATAAATAATAATAATACTTATTATTTTGTGAGTGAATAAATTGGGATTTGCGAACGTACATATATTAGTAATAATCGATTATTCTGTATAATCACTCACGTAAGAACGCTTCACACAATGGAATCACAGCACTCCATGTATTTGAAGCTGTCTCTAAGGGAAGACACTCTAAATACGTAGCAACATTATCCACAACTGGAACTATCGAGTCCATAATCAAAGTCTTCTTTGAATTCAGAGCCTATCACAAAATCAGACGACGAACAAGAACAAATGAAACAACAATTCAGCCAAAAGATCAAAAAGTTGAATAATATAATTTTAACATCTGTATTTTGTACGTCGTACAATGTATGTACCTCGAATAGCAACTGAAGAGGAGCCACCGGATTCAGTTCATTAAAATCTGTCAGTGCGAATGAAACAGCTTTGAAGACGTCGGTCTTCACACGATCTAAAGAACAAACCCCGAATTTAAATTTTGATAATTAAAATAAAGTATACTTTCCTTGGATGTCAATTATATGTACAATAATACATTTAAAAGGTGAGCATTTCTTTAACCTGGAAATTTTGTGTGAAAAAGTTGTGAAAAAACTCCATAAGGTGCAAGCTGATGGAGAACACATCGTAAAAACTGGTGAGCTACCCTTGACACGCTACTTGGTACATACAATGTACTTTCCGCTTGCCATGGGTATAAAGGCTTCAAAGCAATCCTAAAAATGATTTCACATGTATATAGTACCTATTTACCTTTGCTTGCTTCATTAAAGGTTAAAAAGTATATTTTAATTAAAGACTTATCCTTTTCTGTGTCATACCTTGTAGCACATTTAAGAATGTCCGGCAAGAAAGGAGCTGCAAGTGCTGGTTCTTTGTGAATAAACGTTTCCAGAGCTACAATACATAAACCAAGTTCTTCATTTCCGTAAGTTTCGATCGTAGCACCACAGTCACTGCATCTCTCTTGGACACATTCATCCCCAATTCGGAGACAACTCTGCTTTAATGTATGATGTCTTGTGGGTAAGGCAGGGTCAATTGAATTAGGACTAAAATGAGCAAACAACAATGACGAAATAAAACTTGAAAAACATTTCCATATGGTTTATGAATTAGATTATACGCATATAATATATATATATATATATGCCCACTAACACAAATGCGACAGATTTTCCATCTTGTTGTTGTGCTGGAGGCACTGGGCTTCGTTTATCTTCATCTTTATGCTCAAAAACATTATCTGGTTCAAAAATACATGGCTGCTTCACCAGCTTTTTGGGGGAAGTTCGGCCGTAGCTCTAAGAGTTCAAAAAATAATTTCGACATTATTTACACATTTAAAGACGGTACATATTTAAAATGCCATGTAAGAATGGCATTTTATTGAAATGAAATGTATGTAAAATTACTTCTGCTTTGTGCAATCCTTTTGTATGATCATCCAAGGGAACTAGAAATTGAATTTTGGAATCAAATACGGATTAACAATAAAAATTATTTTCGTTTGAGACCATTGTTTGATTTTAAAAAATTTCTTGAATCGTGTTGTGTAAATACAGACCTTTTTCAGTGTGTCCCAGAGAGAGGAGCCTCTCAACGGGTGGTCTTTCCAAAGGTGCTTCCTCAATACTTTCACTTGCAGTGAAATATTGGAATTCATTAGAATCCTGATTCCCACCATCATCAATCCTAACTGTAGGGCCTATCGTAATCATATCCATTCTGGACATTGGTGACTCTGGTGACTCATACGGACTTGTATTGGTACTTCTAACTAAACTCTTGACTGTGGGGAACAGGGGTTGATTGGCATTGGCTGGGCCTACAGGTAAAAGTCTTTCCAACGGTGGAGCAGGAATTTTGGCAATTTGAAACGCAGCCTGAACACTGAGATGCCATGGAAAATCTGGAGCTGGTGCAGCTTTCATAATTGCACTCCCACGATCTTTTCCTCCACTACTAGAACTTGTTCCAGATGAAGAAGATTTGGCATCGGGTTCGATTGCTTGAGTCACACCCACTCCGCCAAGAAACCAATGACCATGACCAGAAGTCCCTTTAGATCTCATTGCCTCTGACTGCATGATGGCAGCTAGTGCACTTCCACCTGAGCTCGGAGTAGACTGTACAACCTTTGCACTTTCTGACTGTACAACAGAATGAAATGCATGCAAGCCTTCTGAGACATGTGGTTCGATCATGGGCTGAACCTGAAGAGCGACAGCTGCATGGACAGGTACTATTTCCCCTCCATCCATCATCACTAAATCCCGGCATGAACCCTTAAATCATACAAAACAATTAGCATTATCAAATTGAATGACCCATTAATTGTACGGCGTTGGCATTTCAAACAATGACTGGCTATATATTAACGAATACTTACTGTTTCCTCCATGGACTCCTGTGATTTTGGAGATTCTGGAATCGCTGCCAATTCTGGTTCAATATCATCCGTTTCTGTGGATGACCTAATAAACATTTAATAACATTGTGAATAATTAAATTATTTTATTTTAAGTAACACATTTCTTTTTGAAGAAATACCTTTAAGCCTTTAACTAACTTAAATAAAGTTTTATAATAAAATGGAAATTACATCATTTCAAACGAATCAAGGGCTTGGCCAGGACGAGCTCCCTTTCCATGTTTTATGGAAGAAATACTCGTGACACTTTTCCTCTGTTCACGTGCTGCTGCACTAGCTGCTATGAAAGCTGATGTCGTAGCTGCTTGAATACTTACTGGTGTCATGGGTGGTGTTTCATGCTCAGCAATGTGTTCCAAATCCCCTGTATTCAATGTTGCTTGACTCATATCTGCATGGGAAAACCATGATGATATTTTATTTATTTAAATTGGTACATTTGATGAACAAAGTCAATATGAATTATTATTACCTCTGGATCTTTGATCGGACTCATCTAAAATCAAAGTAGCTGGTAAAGGACGACATCGATGTTCAATGCAATTTAAAGTATTTAAGATTATACGGACAACCGTTTGAATCTGAGTTGATACGGGCGTTGTAGCATATTCATACTGAAACGCAAACACATTTATTAATTTACCATATACTTTCAATAATCCTAAAAATAAGTACAAAAAATATACGTTTCTTTTCATAGTTGAAACTAACTTTGTACAAAATGACGATGAGTGCTGACAACCAATGACGCCGAACATGTTTCTCTAGAAGCCATAATGAATAATATGGATGAGCTCTACCGCCTGCAATTCTATTTGGTGCTGGGCAGTAATGAAGTACTGTCAAGGAAATGGGGACTAGAGTTGCGCCCACACTAAAATTTTGATCTAAAACTTGAGGCAAATTTGATAAAAATGAATGAAAAACGGGTGAGGAACGAAGACGCCCTGGATTCAAAAAGAAAACTTTATCATCTGGCTTGTAGCCCAGGAGCATTGTGACATGACGTAAGACAGCCAATTGAGTCCGTGCAAGAGCCTTGTTTTCACTTGGAATCGGCTACACAAACAATACATTTTCTCCAACGATTAAAGATACACAGTTTTCATTCAAATTGGATTGTGAATATAATGCACTTTTATGCAGATTGTATAAGTTGTTTTATAAAATGTGGAAATTTGAAGGAGATTACCCCTCTATTATATCTAGAAATAAACTGCATAAACAGGAACACCAGGAGATGAATCGTGTCTTTGTCGGATTCTTCAAATTCCACAAGGCGAGGAAGAAAATTATTCAAATGACTATCGTCCATGTTCATTAAACTGTGAATATGACCATCTAATTTTGAAAATTCAAACAACAAAAGTTTTACATTCATCAAATTAGTCCTTTTTATTTGTAAAGGTAAAGATTTAAAATATTGAATAATTTGTTTCCTTACCAAGACCATGCCGAGAGCCCTTTCTCTTCAAAACCGGAGCTGAAGATTGCCGACAGTAATATTTTTCCTTGTCTGTAAATCAAATTACAAAATGCATAAACACAGAGTTGTCGAAAAAACTACTCTTATAGACTGCCTATATACTTTCTTTGAAAAATTCAATATTATTTACCACTTTGTTTGAAATTAAATCCAGCCGGAGCGGACATTGTTCGCTTGTATGGCCATTTCTTCCCCAGACTACTATACAATGTTTTTAAACCAGCAGCTTGTGGTAATTCACTTTTGTACATGGCATCTTGCACTCGGTTCAACTTCTTTACAAAGTGATCCATTGAACTGTCATAATTTTTGAAATCCCTCAAAAATGTGACTTCCCCACTTCTTTCCAAATTCATTTGAGCTTCAATGAATAACGTGTCGAAACAATTTAAAAAGAAATCCCAACGAAGAATTTTCCTGTCACTGACAGAGTTCAATAACAAATACAATGATTGTAGAATGACGGGTCTGTCTATGAGGACTGTGTCGAATTGAGATTCCAAGCAGTACAATAAACTCTGAAAGTAAAATTCCCAAGTACAAAAATTAACCGAGTTTGAAAGAAGGATAAACAAATAGTTCATAGTTAAAATCTGAGACGAGCGACAAAAAATGTCTTTGTAAGCATTGAACCTGCATAGCAGAGTCATGGATCGTGCCCAAGTATAGAGCTGTCCTTTGTGCCACGGCTACGTGAGGATCATCCAAAGAAGAAATTACATAGCAAAAAGCATTGGACAAGGCTGTTTGTAAGGACTGACTATTTCGCACAGGATGAGAATCCATAAACCGAGTCACCGTTATAACTCTTTCAACTATATATAGACAAAGAAAGTACAGTGGAATTATTTAGAAGAGGAAGGAAGATAGAATTGCCAGTTCGCAGCACCCTTATCATTTTTACTTTCTAAAAGCTCGCTACTCCCCATTTGGAGGAATTATATTGAATAAAGTATTCAGGAAACCAAAAGAAAGAAGAATGCCCCGTCACCAGGTAAAAACAACAACAACTTTTCATAAAAATTCAAAACTGTCAAGTTTTCCTGGTCCTTAAAAACTGTACTCTGAGGTTTTATTACCAGCTGTAAATCTGCATCGCCAGTCTGCACTATGGAAATCCTCTTCAATTAGTCGCCAAAATACATCCGAGCCAACTGGGAGCGTAATACAATGCAAAAGAATGGGAACAGCCTGTTCACATATTTGACTGTACTCTGCGTCCATTAATTCCCACAAACTGAAACAGTATCAAATATGCTCCATGTTAAACAAGTTTAAATATTGAAGATATAAAGTATAAAAGCTTGTCAATTACTTTTTTATGAGCAGATTTTCTTGACACCAAATTAAAAAACCTCGATGATCCTTGGATGCCTTTAGCATCACTTCACCATGAAGAAACAAAATTTTTAAGCATTTCAAAAGATGATACAGGAGCTCAGAATCTTCTTCATCGGGTGTTTTCTAATGAAAAAAGTAACAAGAACAAAATCTTCAATTCGTACACGCCGTAGACTTTTTTTGCTTGCAACTATTTCTCAAACACTGTTTGACAAACAGATTTCTCACACAAATTAATAGTAACAAAGTGTACCTTGAGTAGTTCATATGTGAACTGTAGATATGGGGGGAGTTCATCAATTAAAAATTTAAATTTTCCAACACTTGTCATCCAAAAATCCTTCCCAGCAATTTCTTGTTGTCCATCAGTTCCTCCTTCTTCATTAATGAGTGTAGCGGACGCTGAACTTACATGAGCTGTAGCACTTGCTGCATATTCATATAATGAGATGAGAGAAAGATTATTAATTACTCTAGTAGTAAATAAGAATAAAGTATATAAGAAATGCACGCATATATATATATGAAATTCGTACCCGTATCAGATTCTGTAATAGTAACAGCTCGAGCTAGTAGGGAATAGACAGAAGGTTAAATTGTGTAAAAGTATTCATTTCGCACATATCGACATACACGCAGACATTGTATACTCAGTACTCTCTCACATTGACCAATTTTCGGACGGTTATTGCAAAGACATGAATCTAGAAGAATCTCTATGCATATCTATCTACATCTATCGATCTGTCATATGTATGTAACACATATGTATATACATGTTCTACATCTACATACTGCCTATTTATTCAATGGTGATGGATAAGAGAGAGGAATTTAGTGCAAAGAGAGAAGAACTATACTCGAAAAATATTGTAGAGTCAATGCATCGCTTGAGTGGGATTTGTACAAGATTGCAGCCGAGGAAAAGGAAATTGTTCAGTGATTCTCCCAATTTTTGTAAATCTACACTCCTTAATACGACTACATATTTCCTTCAATAATTATTATTATTACTGATATTACATTCTAGTATGAATTACATTCATCCATTCATCCATTCATTCATTCTTGGATTATTTAGTTTGCGAAATGCCTTATAATAAAAATATATTCATCATAATAGTCCACTCACCCACAGCCTTGACAACTTTTTCCGAGGGCATAATAGGAGCCAAGTCAAGCTCTGATACAGTTTCAACTGTTGCCGTCAATATCTATATATTTTTACAAATAATAGAACACTTTTAGTTTGTCTGGTAGTTAAATACTGACTTTTCTTATAGTTTTAAAGAGAGAAAAAAATTCTCAGATCAGTCGAGACGACAGCCAAATAGACGAGAAAGAAAGTGTATTATTTACATATTTGTGTGAAAACAAACTACAAAATTTGAATGAAATGGAAAAAAAAGTTTTTGTTATGTTATACATACCCCAGTTACTTGGGGCATGTTCACGATAATCCCTTCCAACCCCATACCCATACTTTCTGACTTTGGTGAGATGGAAGGCTTCGTTTCCGATTTGACCTCTAATTTCTTATCCATTTCTGGGAAAGGTTTGCTACCAAATTCTCCGTCTGGACTCATAACAATCTGTATTGGATGTTTAGTTTATGCAATTCAGTATACATAGTTTCATGAATTTGACGTTCCAATAATAAATAATGACATGTTTATATATTGAGTACATTCTTACATCTGGTTCAATACCCGGTTTTTCTGGGGCTAATTTCTGTACGATTTCCAAAGCCAATTGATACCAAAGGACAGACATTTCACAAAATTGACATTCTTGATTCCGATGACAAGTATGCTTTCCTGGCCATGGCATTGCTACCATGTTGTGAAGCAAAATCATTGCGTCTTTGGCAACTAATGTTTGTAAGCCTTTGTGCTGCTCCACTTCTTGCAATTCCAACTAAAATCAATCAAGATGGTGAAGGATTACATTCACACTCACACATACTTACATTTATATATTTCCCAAGATTATTAGGGAGCGAAGCTCCCCTTATTCTATTGGGTTGTCTGTCCGTCTGTCCTTTCCACGATAACAGCCGAACTGGTTGACGGATTTACATGCGGTCTTTTTTATTGTCATTGTAGCAGTCAGATACCTATTGGTGACCCTGGGGTCACCGGGGGCCGAGATGCCCGCATTTGACCCCCTGGCTTAGGGGTTAAGTTTGTTGACTTCTACGGTGAGGTCCTAGGTTCAAATCCCAGTAAGGGCAAAGCGATTTTCACAATTTTGTTTACTTTTTCGGGGCACAAAATTATGGATAATCATATTGTGTGACTTAAATATCCGAAGAAACCGAATTCGGAGTTTACCCGGGTGTCAAAGGGATTTTCGATAAAAAACAACGGGATGGAAGGAAAGTGATTGCAGTCCCTTGAACGGAGCACCCGGAGGGAGTGCTCCCTCCGGGTGCGTAGTGAAATGGGGCGCAATCACGACTGACATTTTAATGTGCAGACAAACAGACAGACACTTAAAGTTTTAAAGAGAGGCTCCGCTCCCTTTTGAGGTACTCCTGTACCAATGTTTATTTTAAACAAATTTGTTACATATTTTGAACATACCTGCTTCAGAATTATGTCCAGCATAAAAATGAAGGAGGACAACATTAATTCACTATCTGATTGCTGTTCTGTATGTAATGCAACATTTTCTTCTTCGTCAGATAAAGAGGATGCATTTCGAGAGTCATCTTGACAAATGGCAGCTATAAAATCACCAGAGCATAATCAATTATATAAACATTATTCATAACCCAAATTCGGCACAAATACTTTGTTTTCAAAGCAATTGTAAGTATATATTATATAGATATGTTCATTTCATACAAATAACATCTTTCGTATTATCCGCAGAGACACTTCCACGTTTAGGTACTTTCTCAGAAGAATGTTTTGCCCGGATTCCTTCGCGGAATACAGAGAAAATGAAATACAGCGGAATCACAATTTCTAATTTCGACAGCACCTGCATAATGACACAGAGAATTTCATTGATAAAATCTCGGAAATTGTATTTCTTCACAAAATACAACATACAATGAAATACTTTGCCAAGTCGTTTGCAGTTTACCTGAAGCCATCTGAGAGCTTGCTCCTTTACTTTATGGGACGTTTGATGAAAACGCACCGCAATAAATTGATACATCTATGTATACAAAAACAGAGTAGCATGTTCATGTTTGTTGATGTTATTTATCAACACGTTTGTGTGTGTGATTTGGGTTTTAAAATTTGACAACGATTAACATTATTTTAATATTAACATTAGCTATATACCTGTCGTGCATCAAAGCCCAATGGATTCATTTCTGGGTCCATCACCTTACTATATACATATATATAGGATCGTCGGAATCAGAAAGACCAAATGAAATGAGAACAAATCCGAGAGTTACGTTTAACAAATTTGAAGCAAATGAATTTACTTAAGTACCTGAGAATAACTTTTAATTCAGCCATTTCTTCTTCTGGAACTTCAGAAGCCATTGCTTCCATCCAATTTGGCATGATTTGACTCCAAATATCGGGAGTTATGACTTCGTACGGAACAAGGCAGAATAGGCGATTAAATCCTTCTCTTAAATGAAACGTCCTAGAAGATATGACATCCCTGCACATCATATAGAGTATAACAAAAATTACTTACACGTGATGAAATTATTACCCGATTTGTTAAAATTCATTTACGGATGATAAAAATGCGATACCATACCAATGACCACCAACTCTGGCAAATTCTGGGGGGTGTGGTAATAAGCAAGAGACAAAAGTCTCAAAGCTTGTTTTAACAACACGACGAAGCCAAGGGCAAACAACATCACTTTTTAATCGTTCTAGTGCATTGGCATTTGGATCTGCAAGGAAATGCACAAGAATATATCATCTAATACCGTTGAGACGTTTGTATTTACTCGATCATAGAATAATATTTATTATTTCTATTATTAGACAACAGTGACATCACAGTGTATAGCGTACCATCACTGAGTAAAGCTGTTGTATTAAACCACTGGAACAATACCGAAAGAAGTCTACCCAAAACATCATTGGGAATAATTTCCTCGGGATTGAAAAATCCAACTAAAAGCCAAATCCCATAACGACCCATTAATCTTCGTTCGTCTGGTGGTATTGGGTCCGTGAATTCCCCATCCGTGAACAATCTCAATCTCGTTTGCTGATCTAGTGTTTCTTTAACACCACCTCTGGAACTCAACGGTTCAGCTTCCAACAGTAAACTAAACAATACAAAAAATCCATTGAAATGAATACAGCCTTGAGTTTAAAATTTTACTTTCAATAGGACAAACTCTCCCTTTTACCTCACAATGGCTTCAACTTCAAAATTTAAAAGCTCGACTTCATTATTGACTGGACTTTGAAGGCAAAGATGAAACACATGATCCCCACCACGACGATTATTATGTCGAATTGAATGACACTGAGTACAATAACGAATTGGACGATTTCCATTGTAGCTAGCACATTCGGCGGAAAAACAAATTGCCGAGGCAGATTTCTCCGTCGATCGACAATTCTTTTTGGACAAACAAAAAAGTGATTATTATTTTACATCGTCTTTAATATGTATTCGTTTCAAACTACATATATATATGACATACCAATTTATTTTCACAACTCATTGGAACTTGTTGTACAGGTTGGAGGACGTCATACAAATGATCCGCTGCTGCGGGTTGCTCATGTTGAAGACGAGTTGCACACTCTTGACAAAGAAATAAAGGTGGTGCATTTTCTGGTGCTAATGAAACTCCTATGGAATGATCCAAACATATTTTCACAGCATCTGCATTTCCGCCAGAATTGTTCACGCTGCACATTTCACTTTTACATGAGGGTACTCTCCAACCTATATATATGCAAATGCACGAATAAACCTACGTACATATTCATTTGTTTTATACCTAAAGTTTTAATGTATATAAATTGTTCCCTTACCGTTAAATTTAAAATTAATACTTCGCCTATCGTATAAAGTTGGATTTAGATGGGGCCAGTAAAATACAAGTAAATTGATTGCAACATTTCGAGCTTCCAATGTTCCGTATGCAATCACACAAAACACATCCTTCACTGCATCCCGTTTAAAACTCATAATACATTCCATTATTTGACAATGGTACTCTGTAAATTGTGAGTAAGAACACCATTAGTTAGTGTATTAATGTATTATATGTTTTGTTCTTGTTATCCACTTCGTCAAATAGAATAGGCACAAAGTATATTGGAATGATTCATATTGTTTTTGCCGACAAGAACTTATTGATTTAATTTAACATAACTGTGTGTACCTGAACTAGACGTATACTGTAAGACCATCATTAAAACTGCAGAGACAGACTGTGGAAATAATATACAAAAATTCAGCATACGAAGACTATGATTATAGTTTTTGAATTACTTACCTATAGTTAAATAATTAACTAAAGTAAGCTGAAGTATTACCTGTGCAGCATAACTTGACTTGTCCGCATGCTCATGACAATTATCTAATTAAAGTAAGACTTCAATATAAGAACTTTCATTTAAAACTTGACAGCGTAAGTGTGTGAGAACTTTGTATTTACATTAATTGATTTGAAACTTACACAGTGTAAATGGTAATAAATAATGGCAGAGCAAGTCAATGATATCTTGATGTAGTGAACAAGGAAATGTTCCCAAAGACGATGCTACAATGTATGGCACTGTGTCGATGTATTCATGCTCCAAAAAAGGTAACAAACAAGCAATTGTATGTAAAACGGCTTGACCGAAAGCTATATAGTCAAAAATCAAAAACACATACATACACATGTCAAACAATCCTTGTCAGTAAATATATGAAAAACAGCACCGTCACGAATTACTCGACTTCGTATATATATATATATAATTTTAACTGTGTACCTTGAATCCCGAACTGAACCGTTGTGGCTACGTCAATTAATTGACGAACAACATTAAAGAGACCTTTATAGTCAAGATTTGGAAAGAGTTGCATTCTGGCTGCATCATCTGAACGGGATTTGAGCATTTCCAGTGGAAAATGTGGAACATCTTTTAAAACCACTACAATCGTACATATAATACAAGTCATTGACTGTCTGGAAAGAATCTTTATTTTGTAAACTTATAATATCCGCGATGAAAACTACACAAAATAGATAATTGAAAACAAATGTATTAATCAATGATTTACTTAGTAATGTTTGAGAAAAATGTTTCAAAGTATTTGCAATATCCAATCCGGTGGGCAAAGGCATAATTCCATTCGTAAGCCGCAATTGAAAATCCTGGAGATTACGGATTTTTGCCGTAACTATAATATATTTGGGATTGATACATTAAAATATGAGAAAAAGAAAGAAATCATATGCATGATTACAAATTTTTAAAAAGAAATTAAAGAGAATATAAACTTTTGTTCAATGATGTAGCTTACATGCAGCGGCCCTCGTCCCCATTGTCATTAGAGATTCTGGTTGATTTACCCCAGAGGGGGAGGATTATTCATGCCTGTGTGTACACATTTCAGTTTTCACCGAAATTCGGTAACCGAATTGCTCGTCCACGTACTTTCAATTTGTCTACCTGGAAGTTTAAAATCAGTTTAACTTTAAATAAGTACTAATATATAAACAAGCTATATATTGTGTACTTTCACGTTCATAAAGTATCCGAAAAAGTTTAAGTTATTTGCATACGAATGTCAGAATTAGAAATTGGCAATTGCTTACAAGCACGGTTCAATATATTTATAGTACGTGTTTACCTTTGCAAGTGGACGAGTATTAAAATCAATCCATGAATACGCTCATCTTTTTCTTCTGTTGAAAAAAGTTAAAAAAGTTATTTAATCAAAATTAAAGAGCAAGGTAGATAGAGTTAAAGGTTGAAAATGAGAGGAGAAAGTGGGGAGCGGCAAAATCGCGTATATGTGAAAACCATGTGACTTTATTCAAACACGATTTCGTAGACCGTTGGAAAAAGCTCAATTCCAGCACACTCACTTTTCCAACGATAAAGCCACTCTTCCTTCCATTCACTGTCCTTTCAATTCCTGACAACAGAAACTTTGTCTCCGTTTTAATTTTGTTTGTTAAACCTATTTAATAATTGAACATTTAAAGTGTACATTTAATTTATTCGTTTAAGTTGTTTTCTATTTCAAGTTGACAAATGTCATCATAATTTCTGAATTTGACACAACCGTCGACATAAGTAAGTATTTACTTCCGGCGTTCGGGCAAGTCTTTCTTTTTAAATATTTACTTATTATTAGCTTATATTTACAGTAAAATAGTAATGTTGTCCTAAATACTGCATATTGTAAACGTTATTTTTAGACATTAATGTCTAAAGACTAATTAGTCTTTGAATAGTAGCGAACTATTATACATAATTTATGCATACACACACCAGTACTTGACTTTTATAATTTTCTTCTGTGGTTTTTTTTTAGATCTGGTATTTAACGTCCAAAATGGATATGCCTGAAAATAGTGGTTATAATTCACCGGGACCCGCGACAAATGCAAATGTATACTCTGCAACCACATCAACACCTTTCCTACCTAGAAAAGAAGTAAGTATTTTTTGTATTTGCCCATATACTTAGCATAAATGATGTAAATTGAAGAGAAGTTCTTGAAAGTGCTCCTTCCATTTTCTGATAATAATTTTCATATCGTATCAGTTATCTACATACATTTACATACGCAGTAATATGTTGCCTATTATAGGCACGCTAGTAGAGACTCCGATTTCAATGTTCCTTGTTCAATACCTGAGGGTTATGTAGACTCATCTTTTACATATTTTACGAGTATCTCATTCAATTTTAAATACTAAAAAATATTGATTTGAAACTGTTTTTTTTTTATGTGTAGGTGAGTCGTCTCGATTTCGATGCATCCGTGATAGCAACAGAAGGGAAGAATAGTTCCACCTTAAACTGTACCATTGCAGCAAATAAACCCAATCATAAGGCTGAAGAATTTGGCAGAAGGAGAAGAGCAGCGCCCATTGAGTACACATCAGATGAGGATGATGACGACGACAGCACTAGCAAATATAAAAGTCAAAATAACTCTGGTGATTCAGGCTCAATTGGAATCATTAAAGGAACTCCTAGTACAAACTCGAATGAAGATGCATTTACCACAGCCCGTTCGGACAAGACTGTTAATCTTCGAGGAACCATCAGAATCTCCTCAAGCTCAGAGTCTAGTCCCAATTCAATTGATTTCGTTCAGAGGCCAGTCAGACCGAAAGGAGAGTCCGGACCATCAAGAGAACAGCATCGATCAAGAAAATGGGAGACTGAAAGTGTTGGAGGACAAAAGTTTGTATTCAAACCGTCAAAGCCTAAACCAACAGCCACTGTGACTTCCAGTTCTTTGGATAGAGCTAAGGATGAAGGAGCTGGATTTGGCGAAGAAACCATTCCTCTCGATGAATTATGTAATCAAGTTAGCCAGTTGGGTTTGAAACCAGAACAAGTAGAAGACTTAGGGAATCGGCTAGGAGGGGTTCATCTTCGTCATAGATCTCCCAGTCCAGATATTGTAGAAATTCCCCAACCTTATGCACCACCAAGAAGAATTGAGCCTCCAGTACCCAAATCTCTGCTCAAGGCTCTCAAAGTCAAGGAAGAGAAACAACAAGAATCTCAGCAAAAGCCAAGACAAATGGTCTATATACCCGAACCTCCGTCTCAAGTTGCTGCTTCTTCTATGCCTTTGGAACTACGGGCCAGTGTTGGAAAGTTTCTTGGTAAGCTTCAAAAAACTATTGACGGTATACCAAAGGAAGATGACGTGGATGAGTTGGGAGCACCAGAATTGCTTTCTGTTGCCTTGTATGCCCATCAAGTCTATGGACTCACTTGGATGTGGTGGCGTGAACAACAAGTTCCTTATGGTGGAATTTTAGGTACAACAATATTTTATTAATGCGGACTTTTTGCTCTCTGCTTCAGAGTATCAATCCCTGTATTGAAATGCGAAGAATATTGTGATTATTATTATAAAATACTTTTCGATGCTATGGATTCTAATTTTATGTTGTATCATTTGTACTTCCTCTTTAGCTGATGAAATGGGCCTGGGGAAAACTGTCATGATTTTGGCTCTCATTTGTAGAGGAAAATCGGAAACCACAAAAGAAAACAATGGACCATCATGGAATTCTACTGAAAACAGTAAGTATTCCATTGTTTTAACTTTTATGAATTGAAAGTATTTGAAGCACAAAAATGTCACAAAATAGAATGGATTTCATTTTCACATTATATAAAATATAATAAAATTATAAATTATGTTAAAATTTAACGTAATAAGTACTATATAATCGTTTTGTTTGAATGTATTTATTTGAAAGGTCGACTTGTTCCGAGCAAAACCACAATTGTCGTATGCCCAGCTTCTGTTATGGGTCAATGGGAGGATGAAATCAGGAAGAAATCAAGAAATATGAGGGTGTTGACATATCATGGCCCAAACAGGCCTACTTCTTCAGCTGTGTAAGTTTTTTTTAAATATATAGTATATTTTATTATTCTGTAATAAATTTTCATCAATGGAATCGTATCTAAAAAGTATAATAATCATGGAATAAACTAGGAAAATGTTCTCATTTAACAATTTATTTTCTCGTACTTAGAATTGCACAATATGATATTGTTTTGACAACGTTTAATACTTTGGGTTCCGATATTCCCAAATTAAGTGAACAATCGGAGGCAGCTGTAAGTAACAAGCACTACTTTATATTCCATAGAAGTATGGTTTAAGACTTAAACTTTAAGTGGTATAATTTTACAAATGTTTACATTTGATGCTCAGATGCGATTCAGATTTATAATTCTTTATTCCTTTGGTCTTGCTCAGTGTCGAAGTCCACTTGTTCGCATACACTGGGAAAGAGTTGTTCTTGACGAAGGGCACATAATTAGAAATCCAAAAACATGTGGTGCTCAAGCAGCTTGCAGACTACATGCCCGTCATCGATGGGTTGTCACCGGGACTCCAGTTCATAATTCGTAAGAATGTTGATAAAGTTATTGTTATTATTCAATATTACTATGTATATTTCTGTTGAATAATCAATATTGTTAAACTACCATGTAAAATATCAGTTTGATTGTATGGAAATATGAATGTAAAATGTATGCTTTTGTCTTTCCATAAACCTTTAGACCATTGGACATGTATTCTTTAGTAAAGTTCTTGCGGCTCAAGCCATTTGATGATGCAGCCACTTGGGCCACTTGGATAGGTTTGAAAAGTGTTACCAAGTGCAATGCTGAAAGGCTCAACACAATCAGCCGTGCTCTCCTTCTTCGTCGTACAAAGGATGCAGTTATGTGTGGAATGAGAGGACAAGGAGAAGGTATACCTCCAAAAAATGTTGTTGATATTTTTGTGGATTTGAAACCAGAGGAACGAGAGATTTACGACCATTTGAAGCAATTTGCTGAGTAAGTTTCAAATATTGTAATATTAATATATTCAAATATTATTGTAATTTGTAATTGATTAATTTTGTTAGTTAATTCTTTTTCCATAAGAATCTGGAAGCATATTTGATTTTTTGATTAAAATTTTGCCAATTTTCTTTAATTTATCTCTTTTAGGAAAGAATTCCGGGCTTTCTTGAAAAACCGCGAACAAAGGAATGAAGAATTACAAGCAGCTGCGAACCGATTTATGGCTGGAAAAGCAAAACCAAAAAATGTGGATGAGAAAAGTTT
>JAIUND010001120.1:0-42065 GCA_034699125.1 Gisinianus flammeolus
GGCCAAATAGGAAAACTCAAATATCTCGGCTTCTAGATCCACGTCTTGAACGGGTTTTTCTATCCACTTCTACATATTATAATATTGTTATCGAAACTTTACTTGAGAACACACACAAAACTGAAAAGTTTTATGTGTGAGAATCAACATAGCGACAGCAACAGGGATATGAACATGAGCCTATAAGCAAGTTCACTTAAAGTTCAGCCAACTGTAATATAGGGCAATAGGGTGAGAAGAGTTTGAGTTTTCTTTATACTTTATAGCAACTTTTGAAGAACCCCCGTTCAAATATCAACAGAAACATCAAACATTATCCACGATTCACAAGAGTTGAGTTGAAAAGGCTGATTGTGAATGTATGTGTGAGTGAATGTGTCTAACGATACGTCTGACTGTTGTGAATGTAAGCCAGCCTAAGCAAAAAGCTTAAAACCCTCAAAACCAAGACGAAGATCCAAAACACAGACCAAAACCAAAAGACTCTCAAGACTGTAACAAACCCAAAAACCCCCCACTGTATTTAACCAAAACTATCATACATACTATTACATACATACATATATGTATGTACATAATAATATACATACTATACACATGTACATACATATCTAAAACTGTGTATATGTATGTGCATGAAAGTTCGGGGGTTTTTTGATGTTGTTCATCATGTTCACGTAAAAACTGATGCTTTGAACACTAAACAGTCTTTCAGATACACAGTACACACACACACACACGAGTATTACATATATGAAAAAAAAGGTCTCGGAAACAATTTTTTTTGTTCGTGTTGAAGCATACACGGCCATACACACGATAAGTACGTATGTATATGTATATCTATGTATGTACATATTTTGTATTATGTATTCTCTGCTGCTTAGTACTCTACTACCCCCTTATAAATATAAATATGGTTTGGTTTGAGTTTTGAAGCAAAGTAAAGGCAAAATCGCTAAGGCTGCTTGATGTTGTTGGATTCTCTCTACCCCGTAGCCCGGGGTGAGTCTTCTCTGTCAATTGGCTTTTGGTCAACTGTTATGCCCAACAACTTCCCTCTTTAGCTGTACATATACATATATGCATCCCTATAGTTTTTTTCAAGTGTATGTACATGTATATATACATACATACACATGGACTGTTGAATGTTGATCTCTAACGTGTTTTCATATCATGTAATATGATGTACATACATACATATACATACACCATACTGGTACATACATACATATGCTAAAAACTACATGTACATATTGCTTTGACTATTGTTATTATACAGTGATAGGAAACTCATTGGAAGCAATGCAAGTTGGAAGTTTTTGATTTGACTTGGCTTTTTTGGTTGCGAGTGTACATGTGTACTAGTAGTACATACATATGCACTTTTGTGTGTTGGAGAAGATTTACTGTAGTAGATACTTACTTGTGTGGATGTTTGAAGCTGGTGAAGAGGAAAAGAGCGTCAAAAAGTTCCTATTTGTTGTAGGTATATTAAATATACACGATAGATATATATATAATAATATAATCCTAACCACGATTATATCGACACACAGACAGACACCACCACCACCACCACCACCACCAACATCACCGTGCGTAGATTGGAGTTGAAGTTAAAAGTTGAATGCTTAATAGAAGAGCAAGAGAGTATGTAGAGATTCTCTATTAGAGAAACAACAAGGGACGATTGATAACTATAAAGATTCATTATATACAGACGACGTTGAGGAGTGTGTTGTTCCTTCTTGCTGTTGTTGGATAGTGGAAATCTAAAACCCCATTTATTTATTTTTTTCATTCTTATTGTCAAATTCTTATCACTATACGACTCACATTATTATTCCAGTAATTAATACACTCCAAACTTAATTTACTTTGTGCTTTTTATTTACTCGGTCTTGTACTGTGCTCAACGAAAAAAAAGTGCTTGAATTTTTGAAGTCTTTCCTCATTTTTCGGTCTTTTTTTTTGGAGTTGAAATCAAAAAATCGTTGAGGTTTATAACAGTGAAAAAAAAGTGGATTTTTGTGAGCGTGCTCATCGCCTTATTTGGATTTCGAAAATAATTACAATTTTTTTTGGATATTTGGATTTGTTGGACGTTGTTCCAATTTCATTCCTTTAAAGACGAGTGCTGAACGAGTTTATATTTTCCCCGATACACCAATGAGGTTGGATATTTTATTATTATTTACTTAATTGCTTCCTGTTCACTTTTTGAGTATTTTATTGGCATTTGAAAATTTTGAAATTACAATTGCTAAAACTTGAACACATTTTTTAATGAATAGACAGTGTTGTATTATTTTATTATGGCATTTCCTTTGTTCAGGAAGAATGTAATAATTTATATATATTATTGCAGTTTTGATGGTGGTTTATATGTTATAGTTTAGTTTAGTCATGTCATGTCAATCGAGTCTTGTAGCTATTCGGCTTTGGTGTATTAGTCCAAAGAAAAGTATTATTTGTTATTACAATTTGGTACATGTTAATTTGTAAAATTCCTTTTACCACATGATTTTCATTTGATGCACTTGTACTGTGATTAGAGTAATTGCAGCGATAAGGATAATGAGAGAATGACAAAAAGGAAGTGTGTAAATTACGTAACTTATTTATTATACGACAAGGGGTTGATGCTGACAATGTCGTGGGAAACTCTATAATTTCATTGTAATTGTATTACATCTTTGGAAGAGAAAAGGAGAATACATACTTACGTGCGTGCTTGAAACTAATGACAGTTACACACATAATAATTTGTAATTTAATTTATACTCCATGAGCTTTTATTTTCTATATAGTTCCCATTGTGCGAGTCAGACGGTATCAGATCAGAGGCTCTGATTCAGAGCTATATACATTGTATCATCATCAAGCATGTTTGCTTTTTGTGTCAAAAATCGGAGTGCCTTAAAAGAAAATCAGTGCTCACAAATAATATACAATACAGAGTAGGAAATTCTGCTGGTATTCTTTTTGGAGGATCAATAACGGAAAGTCTGAATTTAAAGTCGAGATTTGGTGTCTGTCTTTGTCTAGACAGTGTTAAAGGTATCGTTAGCAGGAAATTAACACTTGTTGATGTTCCGGATATCATTTTAACTTTTTTCTTGAAAAAAACAGATTGTAGGATTATGAATTAAGTTAAGTGTACTTTTAAAATTTAATGAAAATGAGGAATTAGGAAGACATAACTACAATATAATTATCGTAGGTAATCATTTAAATAAAAGTTATCTCTTATCAGTAATGGGAAATGCAAACGTTTTTTGCATATTGAGATTAAAATGCTTGTAGAAACATTGTACATGGCACACGTATAAAACGGGACGTATTTTGATAAATACGCATTTATTTATGTACTTACTGATGTTTTGCATTGAGAATTTGCAAAATTTAACGAGTTATAAAAGGGAGAGATTACATTATTTTGTTATAAGCGCAGCGTATTTCAAAACTTGATGTGGTTTACACAGATAAGTATGTATAAATATAAACAATTTACAAGTAAAACAAAATAGAAAAAAACCACTTGCATGGTTTTGGTTTTATTTCTTTCTTTTTTATGTATAATACAAAAAACCACAAACGCAAACGCAAGCCTACAAATATAGGTACATCAAGAGAGATCAGAAAACCAAACAGACAAAAAAGACAGTCTACAGATAGCATTTTGTAAACAATTAAATTTGACGTACGTACGTCTAAAACAGAGAAATGTACGACGATGATTAAAAAAATTCGACAGTGTAGAAACTAAAAGTATTATGTACAACAAATTAATTGTGCTGTACGAACTAACAATGTTGGTCTAACACACACACACATGTGATATTATATAATACAAATTATTATTGTGGGCAGGAAGTTGTTGTTGTGCCGTTTTTTGTTGTTGAATTTGATTACTGTCATGATGAGTCATGTTACTTTATTTTTCAATTTCCGCATTTAATTTTTTGGTTGTGAGAACTCCAAATGCAGAATACATTTAATCATGCCGTTATCAATCGTTTGATATTTAAAATTTGAATTACATGTAGATAGCTTGATTTTTTTTCTCCCATTCCCATTATTAAAGAGAATGTCATTTTTTCAAGGGAGAAACAAAAGACAAGCGTTGTTCATTTCGTCGATAACAAGGCAATAGCACAAAAATCCAAACTTATTATCTACTCTTTTTTTATTTGTTTCGCCTATATATTTTGAGCATATAGTTAGCAGGTCAGTCATTATTTATAGGTGAAGGATTCAACTTTCAACTCTAAATTAACTAACTTGGTCCAAGATTGAGAGAATCTTCATTCTAATTTCTCATTCGAGATCAATTATGGACTACAGACTTGTATCAAGAGGTTTTTTTTATGAAGTCATTATCCATATTTTCACTATTGTCACGGGGCTAGGGTCAGGATTGAATGTCACGAGTCGTTAAAATAATATAAATATATATAATATATATATGTATATAATAATAATATGAACCGCAGAAGTAGACACAAAGTATGAAAGAGTTAAAAAGTTATAACAAGTGAATTTTTTTTGGGGCCAGTTCATATGCTCATGTTCATGTGTTCATCTCCTCTTGTTATTTCTTTCCAAAGCTTGCGTTCGTTCTCTTCAAATTCCTCAAGCAGCCAACTGCAAATTCCTCTTTATCAATCTTGAAAATCCAAATAATCCTCTCACAAGAGAAGAAAAAATGTGCAATTTAAATCATAACTGAGAACTACGAAGGGGAGAGAAAGAGAGAGATGTGAGGCTTTTAATCATTCGAGTCTTGAGGATTTTGAGACCATCTCTATATACAAACGTGTGTAGTTTGTACACATACACACTATTACACACACAAACAAAATACATATTACAACTTTATTTACAAGCTCATTTCATGACAATTTTTCTTTATGATGTACACTCGGAATTATTATTATTTAATGGAAGAGTGTACAGGTGTTGTTTGCATATCATATCATGCACACACGCATAGTATCGTGCATGTGTGTACAATGATTGTACTACAATCCTACAACAATGTAACATGAAAGGCTAGTAAGTAAGTAGTAAGTAGGTAAGAGAATTCTTTAGAGATGAAAGATAAAAACCGATACCGTTAGTCGCATCTCTTTCTCTCTCTTGTCTTGCTCTGGTACTACAAACTACATAGTTTTTTGACTGTGATTGTACTCATGTGTGTGTATGTGTTGGTCGTTTTGCTCAGAGTTTTTTGGACCTTTTGTTATTCGTTTTCCTCCAACTTTTTATTATTATTTTTTTCTTATGTATACAAAGTACTGTACACACAGACGACCAACAAACTACAGTATTACAGTATATAAAAAATAAAGGGCCTTCTAGCTTCGCCTCCGGGTTTAAATTTCAATTTGGAATTGAATATTTTTTTATATCTCTTGTATACGTTTGTGGACAATTTTAATGCAAAACAAATCTTGTATAATATGTATTTTCTATTGTATTATCGAAAAGAAATAAACTTGAGAGAGCGAGAGAAAGAGAGTTCAATGGTATCAGATGTATGTAGTAGTGGTAGCAATAAAATAAAATTACTGGCCTTTACTCTGAGTATTGACTTTGAATTCCTAAGCTTTATTTTGAGTAGAAACTTGATAGTCTTGATACAGTGATTTCTGATTTAGTTTCCTTCCACCTTGGGATTGAAATTGGAATTGGGATGAGATCCGTGCACATCAAATCCTTCCTTTTTTCTATATGTAGTCAAACTTTGAGCTCAAATTTTGACCATAGATAAATACACTATACAGAATGTAAATTACAGTTACAGCGAAAGCGAAACCATTGTGTATATGTTACAAGTGTAATGTACAAAGTCAAAGCCAGACCAGGAAATTAAGCGTAAAGCATAACTAAACCGTATTTCAGCTTTTCTTCATTTGACATGATACTATAACATAATACGACTAGGACCGTTTGCAAAAAGCTCAAGTAGAGACACAAAGTTAACAGTTCACGTCTCTGAAAATAAAAGTGCAAGTTATTATGCCTACAATTTATTATATAAATTACAAACCAAAAACAAAAATGATTGAATAGGAAGGACAACGACTTTTCATTTAGTTAAATGATAATGGCAATTAAAATTTGATCCGCACATATTATTACTATTACTGTTATTACATTCAAGTTTAATTACATTTTCTCAAATCTGTAAAGTGAGCATGCATCTTTTACACGTAAAAAACTATGAACCAGAATGCATTTTCTGCAATATTATTGTTTACAATCTCACGATGCTGATGTGTATTTCACACCTTTTAATTGCTCGAGGCATAATTAATTACATTAGTTTACTTGGCGTGTGTCTCTCTCGTAATTTTAATAAGAAAATTTAGTACGGCTTATCGATTGTTTTGTGTTATAAGCCTCCAGGAGGTTTGAGATACTACCTATTGATATTCCTATAAGAACAATAAATGAGTATGCCTGTGGAATTGAGTACGAGTTTTACTTTTTTTTAAAACAGTAGCCCCAAAACAAAGACAAAGGAAATGGAACGATACGAAATAAAACAAGTGCTTTGAAAAAAGTAATAATGCAATAATATAAAATATGTCGTTTTTTTTCGATGCCGACTTTATTAGCACTTTTATTCAATTGAATTGAATTAGATTTAATTTTTTGTTTGACTGGAGCTGCTAGCTGGAGTTTTGAGCTGCTTTCCATGTTACTGTCAATGTGGATTTATTATAAATAAAACTTTGGTATTTGAGGACGAATTAGACTCAACAGAATGATAATTGAATCATTTACATTTCGTCCTTGTTATTTTAAATTGGCTTTGCATGGTTTTCATTCTGTGAAAGTAATATTAAATATACAACAGGCTTATTGAGGATTCTCTCGTTGTCAGAATGGAATGGACATTGTCATTTGTTTGACGTTGACTGCGACTGCAGAGTTGGAATTATGGTGAATTCAAATAAAATAAATGATGCGCTAGCCTCTAAATTTGTGTATATTGTATATTTTAGTTCAGGTTTAAGTTTAAGTATTACACTACTACTAGAGATACTACTTCCATTATTATTCCCATGACATGCCATGGTACAACACATTCAATTCAACTTTCAGTGCATAACATGTGTGTGTGTGTGTCATATCTGAATTGTTTGTCGTCTCTTCTGTGTGTGTTCTCATCCTAAAGTTAATGGCTGTGGTTTTTATTTGCACGTACACAGACCTAGAATGAATTTTGAATTGAGCGTCTCTCTAGAGTTCTAGACTCTAGAGTAGTAGTAGTCTAGAGAGAATAAGAGGGACAGAATTCAATGATTATTAAGTGTATTGCTATTATTACTATTGCTCCTCTTTAAATTCAAATATACTTATGTAAAGTTGGGACTTGTTGCTGCATTAGCATTTAATCTCAATGTTGTGTACTCTATATAAAATTTGTACTATACAGCCGTATAAGGTCAAACCGTAACACATAGAGGCAAAGCCCAAAGTCAAGTGACAATAATTCCACGCTATGTATATGGTTACGAGTTAGTTGCACGAATTATTATTAAGTCATTATGCAATGTAATTATTATTATCTTCAAAGAATTTTACATGTATAATCACGGCGCATTCTGTATGAACGAGAAATGGAATACAGATGAGAAAGAGAGAGAGGGGGGGGGGATGATAATGATGTATTTTCTTTTATATACATTTACTATTTGGTTTTTTTCCTTAACATGATTACATTGTACACGCTATACTCAGAGTTCGAAACACGCTACTCACAATTTTCTGACTTAACTGTGGTATTCCATTCACAAGTTATTTCAGTTTGTTGTCAAATGCATCAATTTTTTCTGCACAGTCGGATATTGCAAAGAATTTGTTGGCAATTTGTCTTGTGAGTTCTCTCCCCCATAGGTTTTTACGGATTAGTCCGGGAGTTTCCTTGTGCAGTGACTGTTCTCGTTGTATGTAGTTTTCTATATTTTGTAAGTGATAAAAATATAATAATCATATCATAACAATAATTCCATATAGATATTACGTTTCCGAGAAATTGTAGCAAAATTGTACATTAAGGAATAATAAATGTGTTGTCAACAATAGAAAATGGGATTCATATCGTCAGTCTGTGTTTGAGGGAAATATCAATCCGTCCCGTCTCGGCTATCTTTTCATCCATTTACTAAATAAAAGAAATATATGAGAGATGTATCGATTTCCCATCTTCAACACATTTCCCCATTATTACTTTCACTGTCAGTTGAAGTTGATGTCAGGTTATTGCCAGGGATTGATGTCAATACCCGATATTTTTTCTCCATTTTGTCTGAATTCAGGAAGACAAGGTGAAAAGATAGACTATCTCTATATTTCTGCTGTATACGTACATGCAGTCATTGAAAATTGAAAGTGTAGTAGTGAATCTGTTGGATACATTGGACTTCTTGTCCAAAAAATGCATTATGTGTGTGCATTCAAAAGGGGGGAAAATTGGTTTGGATGTGTATGATGAATTTATGGATGCGCCACAATTCACAATTGTGTGAGGGTATTCCTTGTTTCATGTTTTGTTTGCGATCCATATAGTTTCTTTTTATTTTCTCAATTCTCAATTTGAGATTTCCGTTTTTTCATTTCTCAATAATGATTTCCTATCGTGTATTGAGTATACGTGTGAGTGCGAATACGTATAAAATATATACTGAGTTGATTGAACTCTCAAGTTCTGTAGATTTCTCGTATACAAACATGCACCAAAAGTTTTTTTTATTCTCCGTGCATGGATTCCGTATTTAGTTATTGTCACTATTATTAAGTGTACTAAAAAGTTGTATGTGGTACTCTGCGAAAAATCGGTACGAGGAGGAGGAATCGACCGGGTAGAAAAAGCAAAGCATTATATAAAGTTGATGTCAGAATACTTGAGAATTGGAAGTACAAAGCACACGCATCAATGCCAAATTGGAAAGTTGCAGTGACACAATACTTTGGTCACGCTACGCATTGGAATTGCCAAATATATAGATATATGTATTGCCCAGTACCACTTGTAATCAAATGTCCTATTGACTATGCCAATGTGTAAAGTATGCACATGTATATGAATTGACAATAGACAAGGAAATACCAAAATACGAAATGATCAACACAATATGTCAGGCGTTGCGTCGTGTCAGGTTGTCCAGTTTCCAGTTGACTGTCTGGAACAGACGATGAGACAGTGCAAATAGTATACAATTTTTTCTCCTTTATTTATGCAATATTTCTCTTTATTATTGATAATCAGACTGGTCTTGGGATTTTATCATGTCGGGTTTTCGTTCTTTGCCCTTTCCCATGTTCCTGTTACTGTCACAGTCACAGTTCTAGTTTTGTCGTGAGTCCTCACGACGTTCTTTTTCTTCTTCTTGGACATATTTTAAGTGGAAAAGCAAGTGGGTGTCAAATGTCATTGGCCAGTGCACTGGACATTCATGTGCGTCATAGTTATATAGGCATTGTTTATTGTGTTAGTTGTGTCCTCTTGAGATTTTGGAGATTTCCACTTTTTAATCAATCCCAGACAGAATAAAAAAGAATAAAATACGGAAAACTGTTTGAAGTATCTTTATAAAACATGCTATGTATTTTATTGTATTTAGTTAAACAACTTACACATTCACTAACACAACTACGGTGAACGTTAACGAAGGATGGCACAAGTGTAATTCAGAAACTAAACGACGGAAATACAAATAAAGGAAATCGGTAGGTAAAAAAGTAAACTCTGAGTCTCAAGTGTACTCAATATTTTCAGAGTTGTCCCATATAAAATACACACATGACAGAGAGTACGGACGATTATTTACGGGGAAATCGAGTACAAAATTTCTTTAAGAGGTCCCCCCATAACACGTATATTTGAGAACTATCGAAATTGCAAAATCGTGTCAATGCCCGCCCGGGTATCATCATCAGACAGTATTATTAATAATTATGATAGCGTGGTCGTATTAACTGTCAGTTACTATATCGCCTCTCTACTTTTACTCTCACTCTTTATGTACAGTATGTGTACACATGAAATAATTGCCTATAGAACTTTCTCCGCTGCGTTTTGTCTCTACATACTCACACATACACACACACTCACTCACTCACTCACTCACTCACTCACTCACACGACGTGTAAATAGTAAATAAGTAAATACTTTATCAAAATTTATCTTGTGTTTTTATACTAAATACAAAGGGATGAAAGTAAAAGGAGTGAGTGAAAGAGAGTGTGTGTGTAAGTATGTATAAAGAAGGTGTGAGTGTGACTAGCTCACACAGGAAAAATAAAATGAAGACAGAATTTTGACAGTTGTGTTGCGAGTTTTAAACTTCCTGTTGATGAGTTCCCGTTCCGTTCCGGAAACTCATTGTCAATTATAAAAGAGTTAAACGAGTCTTTTGGATACGCATAGCCTGGTTCAAAAAAGTTCACAAGGAATAACGAAAATGTAACTCGAAATTTTACATATTCCTTTTCCCTATCAGAATATAAGTTGGATCTCATGTCTGTAATTAACAGCGTGTGTGTCTGTTTGTTTGTTTGTTTTGTTATTACATTTAATCAGTGAGCTAAAATTTTCCAACCACATTATTCCACAGTAGAAATTCTACTGTGATATCTTTCAGTTTCTAATTCGATTCCCTTCCCTTTGTCTTTTGTTCTATTTTTGGGTTGTAATTTTTGTTTGTCGGTCATTAGATTCTAATTCTATCTGTATAGACGGGGAAAACATATGCAGACATTGAAATTATTGTGAATGTCATGTTGGATTTGATACGGGGGTATCGAGAACCCGCGTGTACGTATTTCAATATAAAATAGTTATTTGGGTTAATCACTGTATCGATACATTATTAAATATCCAGCACTTGCTAAACAGAATTAAGACAGTTGCCTGTTTGTATGTATGTAATTAAAACTGAGCAAGAAGCTAAAAAGCACTTGGCGAGAAATATGGAACGATGTCTAGAACGGAAAAGCGTACATGATGTTGTATGTGTATTTGGGATTTTAGGGAAAGACAAAAGTTTTCTTACCGGGAATGAACATTTGTTCATTTGGTATCCTCAGAAACTAAACTGTGTTTTGTAGTCGCCCAGTAGGGTTGAAGAGATAACGTATTTAATGAAGATATTCTAAAGTGACAGATAAATAAATTTTGGGAAGAATTCGTTTTTTTTCGTTTTTGCGTGCTATATACTCTCACGTTAATTGAATTTAAAATGACATTAGTCATAATAATTATTGTGTAATGGTGTACCTTTGTGTGTTTGTATGTGTGTATTAATTTGATACGATTTTTAATACAAACGTGATTAATTTGTATGTGCAGGTCCAAGGAAGACGAGAGTATGGGTTCTAAGGTGAGCTTCATCTTCTCCATGTTCATCACGAGTATTTTTCTCGTCGCCTCTTTGGTGTTGGTCCTCTACTGGGTCCTAATGTATAGAGATGGCTTTGCCTGGCAGGTAACGTGAATCATAAACAATAAAATTTATTACAACTTGAATAAATTTGTATACATTGGATGAAGAATTTGATGCGGATTTTCAAGTTTTGCATATATAAGTACCAAGAACACGAATTCAGTTGTATGTGATGTGCTTATTAATTTTTGTGATTTTGAATTTTTGAATTTACAGTCTGAACCTAAAAAGGAATTTAATTTCCATCCAGTATTGATGGTCGCTGGGTTCATCTTTTTCAGTGGATTTTCCATGCTCTTTTATCGGATGATGACTTGTTGTCGCAAGATTTTTGTCAAATTACTCCATACGATTTTCCATGCCTTGTCCATTGCTTGCATTGCAATCGGATTCCTCACTGTTTGGGACTCTCATGAACTAAACAACCCCAAAATCCCAAATTTCTACTCTCTTCATTCATGGTTGGGCCTCACTACAATGGGATTGTTTGCAATTCAAGTGAGTATTAGACTAAACTCAGTCAATAATAATAATAGTTTTTTTAAATTTACAAGATTTAATTTAAATATGGTGTTTTTTTTTTTCTCTCTAGTTCGTCGTCGGTTTCTTCAGTTTCTTGATTCTTCTGTGTTGCGAAGGAAGAACGGCTGCATGTAGAGGTAATTAATCTTGGATTTGCAATTAAAGGCAAATGTGTTACTGATATTGTAAATTTAAAAAACAAAAATCTGAATTTTACTATATAGGCATGATAATATTTGAATTCTTAACATTGCTAATCTCTCATTCTTCCTCGTTCACTAGCTGCCCTCGTACCAACACACGCGACATTCGGAATCATCACCTTCTGTATGGCCTGTGCAACAGCAGTCACTGGTCTCACCGAGAAAGCATTATTTGAATTAAAGTAAGTTGTGACTATTTTTTCTATTTATACATACATGATAAGCTTATTATAATGTTTATTACATTCATGCCATGATCCAATTTATAAACAAAATGAAGGTATTCAAAAATTCAAAGTCAAAAGCTTTAGCTATGTGCACAGTACACATTCAAAGCTTGAAAGAAAAGAAGCTAAAAGTCAAAAAGCTAAAAGTACTACACAAACAATAATTTATTATGAAATCCCGACTGCTCCCCCGTCAACCCTTTGTTTATTTTTCCTATATATATGTATACTCTTAATGTTTTTTTGGATGGATAATGCGTATTGACATTAATGGAGAAATGGAGACATCAATGCCGGAACAAAGAACAAAAGAATCGTTTCCCCATTATATGTTTTAGACATTAGACTTTTTGAATTCGATAGTGAGGGAGAGAGACAGGAAAGGGAGCAAGAAAGCAGGCACTTTACAAAGCTCATCATTCATTTCTCATTTTCATTCGCACGTTCAATTTGAAACTTTAAGTATTAAGAGCTCACGCCTGCCTCGTCTAAAGCAAAGGATAATTTTCAGTTTAAATATAGTCTTCTGTTTCGTTTTCTTGCGAGTATGTACTTTTATTTTTGATTATGAATTATGATTTTCTTTTGCCTGTTTTTCTTTTATATTTTTTTTATTGTATATTTGTTTGTACTACTACTTAATTGATACATTAGGAATGGTTTTTTATTACCTACGGTTGCAAATATTACAAATAATATTGCAAAGTCCATTTAGTGATGAAACTTTTTTAAAATGGACAACGGCAAAAATAAGTTCATTTACTGTCAGCTATATTATATATTTGGTTGTGCTTTTGTTCCAAAGGCAAAATTACAGGCTGGACAATGAAGAATCGATAATAATTAATGTTATTGGAGCTGTCATCTGCGGTTCGATGATTAGCATGGTGTTCACACTACATGCTCGACCCTTTAGAAAACTGCCAATACGGCTCAACTATCAAACCGATCTTTAAGCACATAGCTATTCACGCCACACTATAATTTTAATAATATATTATTACATAACATATTTTATGACTCTACCAGAATTATTATTGTTTCTAACCTTTCTATAGTTTCTCTTTTTCTATACACACCACACAATAATTGTTCATCTATCGTTATTATTGTAATTGTTGTGTAATTATTGTATTTGTATCCCCCGTTTCACCCCATCTTTTTCTCTATTCTACTTTTATATTATTGTTGAATATTTTTTTTTTTTTTTTGAATTTAGAATTTATTTTACGCGACTTGCAATCAAATATAATATATTATAGATAATCTAAGGGCCAGTTAGATCTAAATATAAGGTTGAGGAGTTTTATAAACTGTAACGAGATTTTTTATTGGAAAAACCAAATACCAGGCAATGGCCTCAATTTGATTAGTACACATTTTAAAAATTCCTTTAATATTTAAATAATTCCAATAAGTATTCCATTTTCTGTTTACATTTCCATTTATTTATAACAGATGATCTAATTTTGAGTTGACACTTTCATTTCGAGTTTTTTATTTTACGCTTGACCTTAGGTATAGCGTACATATAGGTATAGAATACATATAGGTATTTTTTATGATTAATGATGACAATAGATCAATTTTTTTTCATTGAAAACCTACTGGAATCCAGAGGTTTTGAAGCCATTATAAATGTCAATGCAAATATTGTATGAAATATGAAATATACAAAAGGAGAAAGGATAGATTTCAGTTTACTTTTTGCTTGCAAGTAATTGAATTCGTCCATGATAGTTATAATTATTGTACATGTGTTTTAAGTTTTAACTCTAGGATATATTATTATTATGTAGTATACATTTTATGATCTGCAACCTAACAGTACTGTTATTATTATTACTATTTTACAAATTACAATAATATACAACACATTTATTATTTAATATTTAACAACAGAAATACCACTGAAACGCATACATACTGAAAAACTTCAAACTGAAAAACCATATTCATTATGTAACATGAATGTGGATTACAATATAATGCATTTATATTTCCATAATATTTATACAAAATTAAATATCTAAAAATGTTAGGTTATAGGTTTTATGAGTTTGTTCAAAGATATTTCAAGTTTATAGTATAAGTAAAAGTAAAAACACAAAAGTTATCAAGCAAAACGTGGGCGGAAGCGAAGAAACATCAGTTTTTTTAAATTATCATTTCATTCCTTGTGTTTGTACATAATTTGGAAGTAATTTTTGATTTCCGTTGTTATTGCACGTAATCGCACGGTTCTTTTCTTGTTTGCTTTCTCTTTCAAGATTTCTCTTCTTTTCATTGTGGTTTTGGTTTCTTGCTTTGACATTTTCGACAGTTTTTTACTGCTATGCGTACAGATATTTTTCGAGAAAAAAGACGAATATATTTGATCGCTTATCGATTCGATACCAGTATTAAACTTGAATAGGATTTGGAAATTTTGCCTTTTTGCATGTGGGTTTTTGTTTTCTTAGAATGTGGATCCACAACTAGCTATTTTGTATATTATAAGTACATTATTAGTACTCTTTATGTTTTACGTCGTTGGGTGACAGGGAATGTAGGGAAATTACAGGATATTTATAAACGATTGAAATTAATCAATTTTTTTTACAAAACTAACCAAATAACTAGTTTTCGTAGCGGTAGTTACATTATCCCCTTCCTATTACCCAGTGGAGGTGGGCAATTGGAAGTGGTTAGTGGGCGAAAAATTAACCCCAATCTGCTGTTCTAGTGATCGGTCGCAAAAATGGATATTGAAAGAGCGAACTGTTTACAAAAAGACCACTAGAACAGCAGATCAGTTAGGTTGGGGCCCGGCCCCTGGACCCGATTCTCCTTTCCAACGTTCTTAACCTAACCTACTTCAAATAATCTACCTCCTTACAGACGAAGTCACGAAAATATTGACTATTTTTCGCCCACTTCCAATTGCCCACTTCGGAAGTGGGTAATAGGAAGTGGATAGTGTAACTACCGTTTTTTTCATAGGTATATATTTAAAAGATAATACACTTACATTGTACTGTTTTTTAGTATGCATTGTGGATTGAGTTTGAAATGGTTGAATTTTGGATGTAAATATAATTATTGACCGTTTTTTGAATGGCTAATGGCTAAAAATCAATTAAATTATTAATTGGGCTTTTGTATTTGGTTTTGGTTTGATTTCATTGTAAAGAGAGAACTACAGGTTGGAAAATGAAGAAAGTATAATAATCAATACACTTGGAGCAGTAATTGCCGCCTCGTTAATTTCCATGGTTTTTTTCTTACGACAGGTTGGTACATTTTCTATACAAAACGCTTCTCTAAAACAGTATTAGTGAATATACATTTGGAATCAAAACAGTTTACTTACGATACTTCTTGTGTAACTTATATTTGAATCCATCGATAAATTTTCTAATATTGTTTTAGATAATTTAAAATGTGTGTCCTTCGTAATTCTTGTAAGCAATTATGTATTAGTGATTTAGTATCATATTCAAGATTTGTTGTTATTTGATATTCCAGACTAGCCCAACTCGCCGGGGATCCGCGGTTCTCTCAGAGCGATTGTAAAAAAATCCTTCTGCAGCTGCTATACTTTCTGTACTACTTTTGTCAAAATCAATACTTTCTTGTCCCTTCAATTGGTCTAAAAACTTATCATTAGTTGTTTGAATGCATTGTTTGTTGTTTTATTTATCTTGTTTACTGTTTTGCTATGTCTGTTTGCGGGTTTAGGTATGTATATACCGGATTTTTCTCATTTTATGAATATTTCTTGATTCTTTCCTGTTCTCTATCAAACATAATCTTACCTCCTTGCAGTTTTAAATGTTCTTACTCTCACAATTTTCAAATAAGCAAAAATTCACGAACCCTTTTTGTGTAAACCCGTATTCGCTTTCGATTTTGGATTCTGCTGGAAGACATTTGAAAAAGACTATAGTTGCAGATGCAGATATACTGAGTGAAGAGAAATATGCAAGAGGCCTCAAGTATTACAAATACAGATTCAAGAATTTCGCCAATGTTGTCATTGTCAACTGTCATATCGTATCGTCGTTCCGGGTGTGGACTCGTCTAATGTTGGAAAATTCAACAAAAAAGTACATCCACCTACCTACCTACATATTCTGTTCAAATCGGAGAGTTACCCCCCCCCCCCTCACAGAATTCAATATCAAAAAACGGAATTGTTTTTCTCTCACAACGAAATAAAAAAAAAAAGTATTTTTATTCATACAAGCATCAATAAGACAATACTACAAGACATCAAATAATGTATAAACCGAACCGAAAGATTCTTTCAAAGATTCAAACGCCAGTGCTGATGAAGAATTTAAAGTGTAAGAAAAGAGATGAAAAAACATCGGAAGTACACGGAACAAAGGAATTTTTCTCGTTAAAATTAGTTAACGTTTTTTTTGTATTCTGAGTTGATGTTCAACGTGTAGAGTGTTTTACTATTATTATTAGTACTATGTTTTGGACTTTAGTTAGCATTATTAATTATCTTGAATAATTTATAATCCAAATGTCTTAATTTCAAAAAATTTAAGTGTTTTTTATATATTAATGTTTTTGTCTTGATTTTGAAAATCCTGTTTGTGTGTACTTTGTCAATAATTTTATGATGCTGAAGCCGAAAGATGATTTATTCGAAAACCTAAAAAATCAATTCGTAATAATTCATTAGGCATTTTCAGCTGAAAATTTGTAAGCTAAATATTTACTCGTACTAATATTAAACGTTTACATTTTCGATTCTTATACATTTTGCTGAAGATATTGAAGAACAAGATGAAATATAGATTATGCAACAGTTACATAAAACCTCAACCTAAAAACCTCTAATAATTGTGAAACGCCAAAATATTCCAAAAGTTATACAGAGTTATAGTGTGTTGATTGTACATAAAATATAATAATATATTATTTTGTGGTTAATCTAACTATATAGTATTATACTAATATCTAATATTTATCTACTGAATAGTTGTATAAGTGCATTAATTTAAAGATAGACTCAGGGATAAATTTCAAATACTACTACTTATATTGGAAATTAGCTTCGAAAACTGAAAAATTTACTGAATAGTTGTGATTTGAAACACGGACATTTTCAATTTCGTGACCATTCGTCTGTTCAACTAAAAACAATGCGAAAATCGTCTAGTGCTAGACAATTTCAGAATGAAAAATACTCTTTATTATTCTATTAACTATTATAATAAAATATATTTTTATTTCATGAAATTCGTTCGTAAAAATGTAATTACAAAAACTATATATTTAAATGTATCTGTAACTTTGCACACTTATAAATTATATATCGATTTTATCTTGAAAAAGCACAATATCAATTATTATCAAATGAATTTAGAAATTCAAAAAGACTTTATACAAAGTAATTACTAATTAATTTTTTTAGCTCATGATACTTTTACGCTAGTGAATAGACCAGAATTTAATACACACATTATTATATATACATATATTTATGTAAATAATTAAAATGACTATGCTGTTCTAGTGTAGTAGTTATTATAAAAGTTTGTGTGCTAGAAAGAAGTAGAGTATTATATGTATACTAATTACTAACTTTTACATATACATATTATTGCTTTACTATAAATAATAATATTTAAAAAAAGCTATACTAAACTACGACATGTGTAATATATATAAAAGAACCAGAAGAAAGTGATTCAAATGCTTACATAAAAATATGATTTAATATTTAATCTAGTTCTATATTAGTTTTATGTTTTTAAAGTAGACATGAAGAAATATACATTATTATATACTTATTTTTAAGTGACTGTTTTTGTTTTTAATATACTTTTTGTCCGTTTTAATTTTTATTTAGATGCTATTTACGGTGTACGCTGTTTTTTGCAATGAAATAAAAATGACTATATATAACAAATGACAAGACTCCATATTTCTCCAATTATCGATCGTAAATACAATGATATTTACAATTTTATTGTTCCTCTTGGATGACTCATTTCTGATCAATTCTGATGTAACCAAAAAACTGTTTATTCAACATTTTTATGTAAAACTCTCTTTTGTTTGTTTTTTTCTCGTTTTTTATGACATTCCTCAAAAGTTTTCCGTTGGAACATTACAGTTTCACCGTCACCTGCATACGTAGCTTTTTCCTGCAAGTTTTTTGGGAGTTGAAACTATTGGCAGGAAGTTGTGATTGACATTCACCGCATGTTTTCTTCTTTATTTCATAACATACTTATATAGTGATAGTCCATGGAACAATACACTGCCATGCCATATGAGAAAACGGATATCAACAAAAGAAAGTAGACTGTTGTATATATATAGTAATCTAATCGGTAGAAGACTCCTTGGATATTTTCCGTCTGGGAAAAAATAACGGCTAGCGGAAGTAATTAACTGGAGCATGTGAAACTTGAGAGTTGAAAGTTGCCTCTCTACGAAACTGAAACTGATAATTGAAACGAATTTTTGTCATCCAGTTTATGTAAGATATAGCTTGTAAGTACAAGTACATGCTTATTTTATATACATATACAAACCAAAGTGAGAACTAAAACAGACCACTCGTACTTCATCTTCACCTGTTCAACTTCATCACTTACCACAACATTTTTTTCATTTACATACACATATGTACTTTCATGCAACTGAATATAACGTACCACAAAAACAAAATACTCGTGCCACAAATAAAAAAGTGCAGCAGCAGAAGTATAGTATGTAGCATGACAATATAAAAAAGGTAATGGAACAACAGATTTTTCATGTACTCATGCATGCACTTCACATAACTATATAAATAAATATACATAATTTAATTCTTCATTCTTTAACTTTTCATATTTGACTTTGTAATGAAGGATTGTATCAGTAGTCTCTGTAGATTGTCAATTCGTGCCCTCACATATGGAATCGGGAAAAGAGGATTGTAATTCAAATTTTATTCAAGAAAACTTTGAGATTAAAGAGATTATACAGGTTTATGTGTGTGTACACACTGTGTACTTGTGTATGTGTAGTTAGTAGTCGTAGTTTTGATCGAATCTCATCATCATCAGCCATGAGGCAAGGAGATTCCCTATTTTATTTACACAATTACACGCATCTCCCATGCAAATTTTAATTACGTACGTAACTATACAACCTAATACACATAATATATATTATATATACATATATGAATTATGAATACTGACAGATTTGATCAACGTTACTGCACATTTAAACTTAATTCTGAACATTGGAAGGAGGAAAAGTTAATTACAAGAATGAATTACACAAATATGAATAAAAATACCTATTAATATTGATAAAAAGGAGTATGCATGTAGGTTTCGGTGGGTTTCGGTGAAGGGAGAGACCTTATAATTAACGTACTAAATTTCTTGATAAAAACTCTGTGGGTACATTTATTAGTATACTTGTGGATTTCTTATAAAGGTGTCAAAATAATATTATTATTAATACTATACTTTTTTTCATGTGTGGAGGAGAAAAAAGCCAGAGAAGCGTCGTGGGGCGTCCCATATTGTATAAATGAAAAAAAGAAACTGCTTAAGTAAGAGTTTTCTTTTTTCTTATTCTTATACATATACTCCTTATCGTTTCGAGTGATTCAAGGAATTTTAATGTGCATTAATGTGCGTCAATCCGGACTTGGTATCGTATCAAATGTACTCAAGTCTTAAGAGGATTAAATAAGTATGAGAAAGGCTTCTCCATTCCATGTATATATATAAATGCTGTAAACCTATACATACGATATATACACTAAATACACACACAAAAAGAATGCCTGGAGCCTATAAGTATATACATATGAGAATGTAAATAAATTTCAAAAAACTGTATGGAACCCTGACTGAAACTGAATATATATATATATATATTTGTAAGTATTGAAAAAAATTGAATAAAAATCCACGGTCAACTCCGTAGAGAAGTAATCCCGTTAATATTCAGAATTCGGGGATACAAAAAAACTTGGAGCTTGTAAGTATTCCCCATGTCTCTCCCTTTTCTCTCTTTAGTATTAGTATATATGTATATCGTCTTTTATCAAATATTTTTTAAAGCTGTATAAATAAGTAACAATAAAAGTTGGTGATTCTTTCTTCCTTTTGTGAAGAAAAAATATAACAATAAACAATTATTAATAATGATAATTCATTCAAGCAACAAAAATTAAAAAGCATAAGCACAAAACTATACACCGAAACATTCCTTTCCTATTGTCCAGTTCATGTTCATATGCTGTGGTATGTATATCGAGTATTGACAAATTCATATATGTATATGTACTCAAAAGTGCGAGTAAAACTATCTGTACTTATAACAAATCACCCTGTGACAACTATAAGGGGACAGGGACAAATCGTCAATCGTCGTCCGCTCCATGAGGAACTCTTTAACGGTATTCGTTAAATTGTTAAGTGAACTTTCATTTTTTTTTCCTTCTTTTATATACTCTCTGTGTGTCTATATGATTCACTACATGATGGAGAGTGCAGAGTATTTAGTGTCTGTAATAAATTTTGATCCTTACTCTGATCGAGGTCTCAGTCTCTCAGTACTCAGTATAGTATATACGAAAACACATTTCGTCGGGTCCTCTACAAATTCTCAATTTTCAGTGTTCTCAATCCTCAATTCTCATGCTCGGTGAAGTGTCTAGTGTCATTGTCAATGTCATTGTTGTTTTCATTGCCGTATATTTTCATTTGTCATGTACCAACTCCAAGATAATGAGCTCATAAAAATAAAATAAATTCTTCTCTCTCTTTTCAAGTGCCTCACCATCACTAACCCCATATAGCATAACATGCGGACGTCAAAGAGAGTGAGAGAGAGAGAGAGGAAGAGAATGAAAACCTCAAGGAAATGTTAAACAGCAGATTTTATATTATTATATTGGTGTACATTTTATAATAATAAAAAAAATACAACTTTTTTACATTTACAACCTCACTGGACGGCCGAAATTCATAGTAAAAAAATTCAAGTCTTCTGCCTTCTCTCAAAGACCCCCAAAAAACCAAAAATTTCTATGTAAATACAATTGAAATTTGAAATTGAAATTGACATAAACATGAAGAACCACGATGATTTTACAATTTGGAAAAAAATTCCAATTTCCATGAGGAAAAATCTGGATTTCCCAAATTTGCATTTGCACACACACACACACAGAACTTGTGAATAGGTAATTTTGATCTCGTGTTTTTTCCGTTTGAATGGAGGAAGAGAGAGAGAGAGAGAAATAAAACAGGACAGGTGAGAGGTGTCTCTGAAATTTGTTGGGCAAATAGTAAATACTGGGGAGAGTGAGTGAAACGAACCACGAGAGACTGAGAGAGAGAGAGAGAGAGAGAGATGAGATATACACAACAGTAATATACAGTAAGACCTTTCAAGTTTTATAATGTTCAAAAAGCAAAGGGGAAAACAACGACGAGCTAGTAACCAGTCAGCCAGCAGCGTCCAAAAACGAACGAGGGGTTGTTGTGTATAGTTTTAATACTTGAGAGTTGAGAGCGTTTGCTTTTGCTTTCATGCCATATGTTTTCCTGAACGAGAGAGAGAGAGAGAGAGAGAGAGAGACATGGACAGGCGGGTGCATAATGTGAATGCAAGTACACAATACATTGAACAGAATACTCGAGCCTTATTTCTCCTATAGTATACCTAATGCCTAATCTACCTTTTGCCTTTGAAATGGGAAGTTTGTGTGTGTGTGTGTGGATATTTCGTCTGTTAAACTGAAGTTGAAGAGCAAAACAAGGAGCGCAACCGGCATTCCAATCCTCTCTCGAAGGATTATTTCATAGCACTCTTAACTCTTAACCGACCTTGTGTATTTTTTCCTTCTATATATCTTGTGTGTGAGTATGTGAGGTTGAGACGAGTTGAATTTGAGTTGGAGTTTAGTTAAGAGAGACAGAGAATCTGCTCAACAAGTTAGTTGGATATTATTATTATTGTGTGTCTGTGTGTGTAGATTTGTAGTTGTATTTGTGTGTGGTAGCTATTTAGCTATATAGTTTTTTGGAAGTGAGTTCAGTGTCAGTGTGTTTCAGTCACACCACAGTCACTAACAATCCCACTGATTTCTCATTCCTTCTGTTCTGTACATTTGTTTTTTCCCTATCTATATCTATCTATATTTTTCTTTCCAATTTTTTCTGTTCAAATGTTAACATTTCAACGGACTGTGCGTGTAGAAGATTTCTTTTTTTAACAAAAACAAAAAAAAAAGTGAGAGCAATCTGTCGTTTTTGTAATTTGTAATTGTGGGAAAGGAATCCAAATTCTGAGAATTGGAGGCTTGTGGATGATGTGGATACAGAATACCGATACAACCTGTGCTCGAGTGTCTAAATGATATTTTATTATTATGTGAAATTCCTGTGGGATTTGTGAATTGGAATTCTGTGACTTTTGTGTGTGTGTGAAGAAAGGGAAAAACAATAGGATTGAGGATACACACAAAACTTTGACTTGAGCAAAGGGAATCTCGGACAACAATGTGACATGTAAGTCCTATATTATGATCTGTATCAATACATATTGTATTTTCCTTTTCGCATGTACAATTGAAAATTGTACAATGTACATATGTAATTCGATAGTATCATCATGACATGACAAAAGCGTATATTTGTCCTGTGGGAGAAATGAAATACGAAAGACGGCGGAACATGGTTCCTATAATTTGATAATTTATCATTTAAAAAATGATTCATTTGATGATGATTTTGATGATGACTCGTGCAAAAAAAAATCAGTATTGTTTTTCTCTGTGTTTGTCTCTATTGAGGGAAATATTAGATGGATGACATCACTCAAAGGATTTTTGTATTTAACAAGAAGAATAACTCGTTCCTTTTCCTTTCCTTTCCTCTACATTCTACATACTATTGTGAATTTTCGTGAATTTTAATAGAATTTGGTGTGTTTCTGATCTGTGTGAATTTAACAATAAACTATTTTGTCTTTGTTCACAATTCATTTTTTTTTTCACAATGTAATTTTCATTCAGACATTGAATTTAGCGTACTGTTTTAGTGCATGTATATTGTAAGTATATATGTGTGTGTACTTTGTGCAATGATGAATTATGAATGACGAGCATTTTATCAACTTTTATTAAATTATTTATTCTTATGATGATGATGATAAAGAATGAAGATGATTATCGTTGAATTTTCCTTGTTCGTGTTTCATGTCTCTTGTCAATGTCTACAGTCTACAGTCAAAAGTGTACACTCTGTCTATACACACACAGTTAAAAAACCAAATGGGATCGTTAGAGATTTTTTTAACTAGGTAAATGCACATGCTTTGCATACAAAATCTCAAAATCTCCACGAAAAATGCCCACCTTGGGAAATTATCTGTAAATAATGTTCACTTGATCTTATGACGATGAAGTATGTGGAGATGTGGACATATATAGTTGAAACTAGACTCGGACTCTCGTGAATTCTCATCTCACAACATCTCATAATTTCAGTAGGTATGTATAAATAACATGTGCTAGAGTGTGTTCAAAAAATTAGTTGTACTATTATTATAATTATTATGATGCTGCCACCGCGGAGAGTGAGTGAGTGAGTGAGTGAGATGATCTGCCCAGTCAACACCATTAAAATCCATATTTGGAATCACAGGGAATAAATTAAATTGTTACGCTCAAATGCTTTTAGACGGCAAGGGAAATTATAACAATAAGTATATAAGTTATATTCTACTGTGGATTTTTTCTCTTCTTAAAGTTAAATGCTGGGTAATCTTTGATCTTGAAATGTAATCGTGATCTTATAACCAGATTCAAATAAGAAAATATACACACACTCTTTTTTTTTTTTTGGTTTTGAGTTTGATCGTCTTAATATTCTTGTGAAATCTTGTACGAGTCTGTGATTTCAATCTCGAATCTTTTTCGTCCAATGCCAATATACAGATACAGATAATTGCCATTTTTTTTTGCACCTTGCTCAGTTCGTGTGATGTGATTCATCATCAATGAATTCCCAATGTGCTTATATGTATTTGATTCTACCATTTTTTTTCTTACAGACTTTTTTGGTGTGTCAGTGTGTGTGACAGTGTGTGTGTGTGTGTGTGAGTTGAGTTGGAAAATTATGGAAGAAGAATTTCGTGGAAAAAATTGTGACCAAAGAAATGGACAATGTTGGCCAAGTGAGCTTGTTTAAAGCATTCAAGTTGAAAGGACTCGAATATGGAAGGAAGAGAACCACAACGACGACGACACACCTTGTTTTTTTTTCAAGAACACTCATCAGCATCCACAATCCACAGTACCAGGTCCAGGCCGTCATCTCCAAAAAGTCAAGATACTACAAAAGTGAATGCGATCAGGAGAGAGACGGCAATTAAACATTCCAAAAAAAACTACCACTATACGACGACTTTGACCACGATTAGACTTTTTGTGTTTTTTTTTTGTTTCTATATATGAGTGAGTGAGCAATGAACATCAACACTCACCATTAACATTCCACGAGGGACTTTCCCAGCTCTCTCTCTCTCTCTCTCTCTCTCTCACTCTCTTGATAAAATTATAAACAAAACATTAGCCTCAGTGTCCTTAGCGATTCGTGACTCCCATATACATGTAAGTTTGCAAGTACATAGTATACGTTTTATCACTTTAGAATGAATGATGCAGACAGAAAGAATTCGTCAAACGAGAATGAATCGATTGTCCTGTTTTCATGTAAAAGTCATCAGTCATTTAAATCCAAAAATCAATGTAGTTTTTGCAGAGTTCCTTTCAGTTTCAGTTCTTCCGTTTTTTTTTCTTCAGTCAGTCTCACTTTTCTCAGGATTTTTAGCAGAGCTGTATAAAGAAGTATCAAAAAATAAACTCGGCCATAAAACATTTATGAATTTATGAGATCTCGCATATTGTAAAATTGCATGTACACATACGATATTTTACATTCATTTCATACAGTTGGTTATTTATCGTTATCCTTATCTTCATAATATAATTTTTTATTTGTACAGATTGGAGATTACAGATTTATTTTCTTATTAATTATGTGGAGGCGTCATTGACATTTTGTGTATTGAATCCTAATGCAAAACAAAACTCAAAGGTTTTTCTTTATACATTTTTCTCTGCTATATTCCTGCCTTGTCAGCTCATAAATAAGTTTGAGTAGAGAACATTAATTATTTTGTATACGATTACAATTGTCAGTATTCAATTCAAGTCTAAAATTCAATATAGAGCAATATAGCCATTGTAATACATTACACACTTACACTTATCGTTAGAGGATTAGACAGAGTATATACACAACACACACACACACACACACACACTTTTAAGATTTGAGTTTTTGAGCTATGTACATTTTTCCTTCTTTTTTTTCTTTTTTTCTCCCTGCAGTTTTCTTGTTTGTAGTTTGTAGATTCTCACGATGATGTTGAACGTTTAACATTTAGCAACAGCCACAACAACAAAGGGCGTTTCTTTACTGCTACTACTTTACTTGTCGATGAACATCCAGATCGACGCAATTTAATGTCTGTATATACATTTTTTCATCTCTCTCTCTCTCTCAACTCTTTGACGTTCATCGCTTTTGCCTGTATACTTTTTGGTTCTCTTCTTTCTTCTCTTTTCCTCTCTTGTTGCACTCGGTATTTGGTTTTTTGATATTGAGTTTTTGTTTGGTATTTGTTATTTGTTGTGTATGGACTCTGCATACTATGGAATAGAAGAGAGTCGCTTACATATGGTTAAATGCTTGAGCAATACCTTTTGTGTTTATGCTTATTCGATACTCGAATTCGATCCTTAAATTTTGTGCATATACTTATGTAAATGTAAATCTCTGTTTCATTGAGTGTGTATTGGCATACAGAAATTTACTATACACACACACACAAGGCTGAATTATCATGCTCATTTACATATGGATGTAAATTTTTTATTTTGAGTAGGGAATGAGGATTATATTATATATATACTTTATATACACACAGTAGAAAGTAGAAGATTAAGGGCGTCAATTTATATGACACAGACAGACACATGGCACCTCGCAATCGCAATTGTATGTGAAAATTAAAAAAATAATAATAATGAAAGTGGGCGTTCATTCGGATTCATTCTCAATTTACAATGGGCTCATAGTTCTTCATTTGTGCAGTTTGCACACAGAAAAAAAATACTTCATTCGGCATTCGTAATTATAACAATTAAAATTAATAATTAGCAAAAACATCCACTGAGAAATTGCTCGTCTTTTGCACATCTGTAACTGGTTCAGATCTTAATTATAATTGAGGAGGGATCCATATTATTATTATTATTATGCATTATGAGTTTTTACACATCTTTGGTACTCGACATGGACAATCGAAGAACAATGTTATTAGCTTTAAACATTTACCCGTTACAGTTTAGCACTTTGCTACACTTTTTTCGTTGTTGTTTGTTGTTGGAAAGTTACATGGTGAGTTTTTGGAAAAGGTTTTTTTTTTGTTGTCTTTCTCGTCTCTCCAACCATTTACAAAGTATATTATGGAGAAAAAACATGGGAATGATGATGATGATGATGGGATAACAGGGCCGGTTGAAAGATTGCAAGTGACGTGTGAATTACTGTTGCTGCATGTGTTGCTGTTTTGTGGTTTGTTGTGTTTATGTTTGAGTTTGTGAGGTTTGTGAGCGTTTTGCGTGACACTGGATCATCACATATAGTAAGCCACACACATGCATGCACGCATCATAATTATCTTTATCACCATCAGATGAGTGGTTAAAAAAAAGTGAGAGTGTATGTGTATATACATATTTTGTAATTTTTCTTCCCCCCTGTCCAAACTGTCCATGTTTCTCCACTTCACATCTATATTGACATCTTCATTTTAGCTCAGATTAATGTCAAGCCATTGTATCCATGTCAAGCGATTTCCTCGGTCAAAAATGAAGGGAAAACACGACAAAATATATAAGTATACAATCTACTTACATGTTCCGAGCTTATAGCTTTTACTGCCTTTTAGGCTTGACAAAAAGTTTATTGGCAGCAGAGTGAAATAATGAGAGTGTAATCTGTCAATATGGCTGATGATTGTTGAACATTTTTACAATTTACAAGTTAAATACAAGTTACATACAACTTGTCATGTGTAATTTATTAAATATTTATCCTTGTTTTGTTTTGTTCTCTCTCTCTCTCACAGTTTATTGTATATAGAAAAGTGACGGAGCTTGGAAAAAATGTTGAAACATTCAATAAATCATTATGGGATGGGGGCTCCTCTCCAATCTCCAATTACTAGTTCGTCCCATTCTGGTGATGCTTCCTTTCATCAGCAGCATCACCAGCAAATTGACCCTACACGATTCCTCGAGGGTCCTCCAACACACAACCATTCTCATAGTCACAGTAAGTCCGCCTAAAACATTGAATGAGAGATGTGTGTAAAAATTAAATTCATTTAAATATGTTTTGATATTTTTTTTGTTTGTATGTGTGTATTTTTTTTTTTTTTTGTTGTATGTATTTGATTTTAATGGATTGGCAGGCTATTTAGACCAATCATACCCGAGTATACACAATTCCCGACTATTTCTCGAGTCCTCAAGAATATCCCGAAAGGATCCTGACCTCCAACCTAGTAGTAAACCAATGAATGGAAGTATTTATTTCTCTCCTCCAGTTAGTCTCCCGACGACCACTACAAATCTAAATAATACGAGTCCTCTCAATGAAACGACAAATAATCCAAATCAAACTGTTGTCAATAATCCAAATAATACGGATACATCCAGTGTCTCATCGTCGCAGACAATCAACGCAGGTATAAAATTGACTAAAATATATATCCAGACTATACTTATCTTACATATTGAAAATATTGCATACGGTCCCGTGCCTGAGAAATTGTTAGATTAATTGTTGTCAATGTATAATTACTAATTACAGTTTATCGTCAAGGGGTGCTCAGAACGCTTTCGTTATTATCCGTTTTATCTTTACTATTAGCCCTGAATTCACTCATTTTCCTACTCAGAAATGTTTGGCCACCTGGAGACGCGATTCGTATGAGCTGTAAGATTCACAATATATATATTTAGTGTGGATTATGAATTAATTCTGAATCTCAATTCAATTTTGATCGTAACAATTATATAATATATTCTCTCATTTTGTTCTGTTTACATGTATTTATAGCTGGTGGGGATTTAGGCCTCCTTTATGAAGTCACATTATGTTTAACTGCTATGAGTCTCTCTATTAATCTCTGTGTTCTCCTCGTTTGTTCTGCTCAGTACTTTTTCGCTGCAACTGGTAAGAATAAAAAAAAACCTAAAATACGAAGAAAATATACAAATAATCTTTGTCTGGATTAATTAACCACATGATTTTAATGTAATTGGGTTTGATTTTGATTATATATAGGCACACCGGGCACGACAAGCTTTCTCGAAAAAGTAACTGTAACTCGTTCTATCTCAATCGGAGGCTTCTTTTTGTCAATTCCTCTATTTCTTTGTGCGATCGTTTTGTACACTTTTACATATTTGAGCTTCTCCCTACCCGCACTGATAGCAAGTGAGTAAATTACACATCCTCTCATTTGAGTTTCTCTGAGGAAAACTTTTTTCAAGCCTCTCAATTTAATTGAAGTCTTAAATCAACATTTTCAATGACCGTGTTTTTATTATTATTATTTAGCTGCCTGTGTAGGAACTGCGATAATTTTTGGTGGGTGTGCCATGATCCATCATGTTTTCACTTATCAATCCGAGAAAACAAAAAAGCATGTGATGGTCCAGACAAATTCGCAAAATCCAACAATTGAGCTTTCGACTTTGGTCTGATCCTGTGGAAAAAAAATATTATTTATATTGAATAAGTTAATTATCAACGAAAAAAAAGACAAAAGCTTATACAAATACAATGAACAGTACATTATAAATTATGTATATAAATTCCAATACAATTTTGTTTGTTATATGACAGAAATATATCAAGTTTTATTATTTACTACATTTATACTTACAATTAGGTAAGTACAAATGAAAAGTTATGCAACAAAATGATGCGGATGTAAAAAATTTATCGACAAAATTTTAAAAAGAGAGAATGCAAATGGTCTCTCTCAGTTTATTATGTGCTGTATTTTATTTTGATTAGTGTCAGAGATCAGATCGTGAGTTATGAATTGCCTTTACGTATCTAAATTTTTAATTTTTATATACTTAATTAACTGAGCTTACTTTAAATTTGTGGTCTATTAGGTCTGATTTTAGATTTTAGATTATAATTGTCAGTTTCTTCTCAAAAGTCAAGAATTTTTTCAATGAGGGGTATTTTAGAGTTGTACTAATAATATTTATTATTATCATCATGAATTCATGATGTAAAATTTAAATAAATAAACGAAGAGTTTACAATAGTTAACTTTGTAATACTTTGTATTTATAGTGTGTGTGTATAGAAAAAACAGATAATTAAGATAAATGTCTATAGCATTCGCAATTTGAAATTGAGAATATTATTAATAAATTATTATTATTATGCTTTGTTGGTGCCAATGAAAACAAAATAACTACGACTTATAATATCTCTTAATTAAATGTAGGTATATCATTATTATCTAGAATATTTATATATCAAAAACCAGACAACTGCCTTTTGTACAAATACAGAATAATAATAATACTGAATAATGCAAAAACAGAAGACGCAACGACGAAACAAGAAAACAATTTTCTTATTGTTTATTTATAGTAATGAAATATTCCGATTATCAATTTATCAACGAAACATGTGATGATTCTTCCCAGTTCCCAATATTTTTTCAACATAAAATAAGTATATACACATCTTGAAATCCTCCAGGTATTATGTAAACATTATGATTTATATCAACATATGTGAGAAACCCAACGAGCTACTATAAATGTACGCGAATATATTTCCGAGTTTTACATGTTATATAGTTTCCATATTTTTTAATTAGTTTAATTATTTATACGAATACTTAAAAATATTAGTTATCATGCAGAATCATTCATTTTCTCTTGTAGTTTCCAGCTACAAAAATGATTATGATGATGTTTGATTTGCGGTTTAAAGAAATTATTAGTAAATGTAGTCAAGTTAAAGCTGAAAAACTGAAAAATTTTGCGTTGAGCAAAAAGAGACGAAAAGTCAAAAGTACATTTTTACTATAATATTAAAAAAATGATTTTATTAGCTTTTATTCATTGACTATGAATAAAAAAACTAGTTCAAAGATTTAATAGTTAAAAAAAAGAAGACAAATAAAACAACTGATCATTGCGTTATGAGATTGAGAGTTCCCCATAAAAGTTATATAATACATAAGATAATATGTAATATTTATTACGGAATTTTTATGATTCATTTTATGAAATGAAATGAATTGAATGAAAACACACACGAGTTAAATAATAAATAATTATTTAAATACAAAATGAAAAAATCTCAACAGTCAACAGTCAAGCAATATAGTGCTTGTTTCATTTCATTTCATCTTTCATCACATATTTAATTTAATGTAAATTTATTCAAGTATTGTCTCGCGCATTTAAAATAAAAGCCTCACCTGTCCACATCTCTATACAATAATATTATATACATTATATATCTGTATTTGATTATCGATGAGCAATATGTGTCAATAACTAAAGGTCAGTTGGTTAAATACAGTATAAAAATAAAAACATGTACACAATACACAATAATAATAACAATAACAATATTATGACAATGACTCGCTCACATTTAACCTCATGACCTAATGAACATACATTTCCCAATCAATTTGACTCATCTTTCTCTCTCTCTCTCTCAGCTCATATGTATGTACTGTCCATCAATTTTCATTCTTGAACCTCATTTCACGTTAAGAGGGAGATGAAATCATTTCATCCCCCTCATTTGTACTCATATATATATACCAAAATACCACACAACACACACAAGTTATAATTCAATTGTCAATTGTCTGAACAATAACGATCAAGAAAATGAGCACGTCAACACAACAATCATCTCAACACAAAATGTCTCGCTTTACAAGTTTCCACATTGCATATTATACAACGAGGCGTAAAAAAAACATATCACCGTTACTTACTTTTACCTTACTCCCTAATTTTCTCTTTTGTCTGCATATACATATATACGGTAATTTTCTTACTTACATTCCCACATTTGCACATTACATTTGCACTCAAACTCTTTCAATTTCATAAGAAAATTCATGCATAATGAATGATGAAAATGACACGAGTCAAATTCTAATTATTACTACATCAATTAGACAGTAAAATCATCTAGTGTGAATCTACAAACTGCAAAATCCAGTGTTCCACACTTCATAAATTTATAAAACACCACATTAAAATTGCCGTCATTCATATAGCCATAGCCCGTGCGGAGAAACTCACATAATTTCTCACATTTCCTCATATGTATTTATGTAGTAAAATATATACGGTAAAACAGTTTAACATATTCAAATTCTCTAATGTAATATATCATTTTTTATTGCATATATATATATATAGTAATCATCATAATTTGGCGTTTGGATGTTGGAGCTGGGTTGTGGGGTTTTGCGAGAGTCTGAGTCTGAATGTGTATACTGTATATAGTTCTTTATGGAATCATGTGGGGATGAGAGATGAGTGAATGGGTTGAATGAATTAAAGAACAGTTAGACGATTAGGAATCGTCTTGCTATTTGCTATTTGCTATTTGCTATTTGGCCTACACCTACCTTACAAATGAGATGTGCGCTTTGATTCGATCTTTGATATACAAGTCAAAAGAACAATAAATAAGAAAATGACACAGAATGCCCTCCGATATATACCAAATATATACCAACCACAACGACCATCATCATCATCATCATCATCATTCTGTGAACTGAATCATTCACCATGTTCAACTATTATAGAATGTTGATTATATTGTAGATATAGAATGACCATAAGCGTCAAATTTTGCTACAGAATCTCCATATACAAAAGATTAAAAGTCGGGATTTGAGAGATGATTTGACGAGTGAGTACATAATAATAATAATAATAATAATAATAATAATAATAATAATAATAATAATAATAATAGTAATAGTGTTCTCGTCTACACACTACATTACCCATATGAATTACTCCCTTCATCAAAGTACTCGTCTATATACTCCTCTCGAGAGTGAAGTTGAGTGCATAACAAATATAATAACAAACAAACTCACACATCTTCTCTTATACAAAGTTATATAGATTATTGTGTAAATGAATAAAAAAAAAAAGACTTATTAAATTCAAAGTCAAGTTTTTCTTCTTCGGGGGTTTCATTATATATGTTTCACTGTAATCATTTCAATTCAGATACGATGTACAGATGTATCTTATGTATGTATATGTGTTTCAGACCTTACTTCTTGAATCTCTTGAGCTCTGAAGAAAAGATGATGATATGATGATGAAGAAAATATAAAACAGGTTAGTTTTGAAGTTCTTTGAACCGCGAAGGTTCCCATCTCACGCAGCATTCCCTCTTGGACTCAACAAGGAAGAACAAAAGGAGCAGGAACAAGAAGAACGAGACAACAAAAATCCTTTGAAACCTCATCACAGTTTCACAGCTAAACTTGTGTGCTTATTGCAATTACAACTCTATCAAGAAGTTTTTTTTTTCTTCTTCTTCTTCTTCTTTGTCTATACAACTGCACAACAAATTAGAACGTCGATTATACAAATTCAATCAATTTTCTCGGTTTCTCAGTGATCATCATAAATTCATAATTATTGTTATTAGTAAAAGGAAAGACAAAAGGAATTGACAGTGTTTGTGCTTGATACAGTTTAAAGTTGTTTGCTGAGAATTCTCACAGTCTGATTCTCTGACTCTCAATTTGGCCTACAAAATGAAGTGTCTTTACATAATTTTAGGCTTCATCATTGGAGCCGCTTTGGCACAATTTCCATCATCACCAAGTAAGACTTTTTTTTAAATCCCCCAAAATTTCACAAAAATCCATTAGAATTTCCGCATTTACAAAAAAAAAAAATGTGCGAGAGAATCGAGGTGAAGGCCGAGTCATCAACTTTTACCGTTACGTTTTTTTTTTTTCTTTTTTTTGCAAATGTCAAATGAGCTCTGACGACACACAAATTACCTATTCATATAGAAAGCCGGCTAAAGTGTGTGCAATTCCCACTGTTTTCTGTATTGAGCTTTGAATTCTGAATCTGAATGACAAGGGAAAATTTAATTTGATTGTATGCGTGTTGCAGTTGGTAGTTGGGGAGGTTCAGGCCAGAATCGACCAAAACCGCCTCAGCCACCAAGTCGCCCATCCCCATTTAGTGCCCTTACCCGAGTACTCCCAGGAGGAGGAGGAGCATCCGCTTCATCCGGAAGTGGCTCCAACAACAATCCCACAAATTACGATGACCCAATTCCACAACTTGCTTATGATTCTTCCTATGATATTCAATCTCTCCCAGCAAAATTGCCCATCATTGCACCAAATGGCGTGGTTGAGATTTACAATCGCGTCGTGGATGATCTCATCAAAAAACTAGAGATAGATTTTGCCAAGGTTCGTTTAATATTCAATAGAGATTTCGTAGTTTATAATTGATTATTTGAATTATATATATATAATATGGATTTTCTATAATATAGAAAAAACTGGATCCCATGTCAGTCGTGATTAGATCCACACCGGCTGGACCTGTACGAGTCCCAGGCTATTTACAACGACGACCTTTTAGACGACCAGGAGCTGCTCTATACCGAAATGCTGCCCCTCCACAACAACCCATGTCCATGCCTATGCCCATGAATGGACCATTCAACAACAACAACAACAACAACAACAAAAACAAGAAGAAAATGGGAAGATCTACTGACTCCTTGGTTCCCACTTCCGAGTCGTCCAGATTCCCTGAGGGTGGCCGACCGTCTGTCACTGGTGAAGTAAACGAGGACAACAAACCATCTTTCCGGGGCGTAGGGAAAATCAGTAAAGGGTCCATCAGTAGCGAGGATGCTATTCCAGGTACTTTTTAAGGGCCTTTTTTTAAATCATCTCTTTAAATCATATTTCGATCGATAATCCATAACCAAAAGGATTTCCCTCCCAGTTTTCTTTATATATATGGAATGATTGTATCCTTCATCATTATTTGTTATTGAATGATGGTATGTATAATAATATATATATAAATAGAAACCACGGCAGTCCCTGTAAGTGGTGAGATCGTCCCGAAAAATCAGACTGAAAAAGAAGGAACAGAACATGATCCAGCTTCATCGGAAGAAGGTACATTCATCCGGGCTCGAAGTGACGAATATTTCCCAGAGGAAGAAATTGACGATGAAGAACAACCAGCAGTAGCAGTCAAAGTTGCAACTAGTCCAGCTCTCAAAGTATGCGCCGCCTTTACAGATTCACGATCAGATCAAAAGTCAAACGCAGAAAATACTGCTGTTTTATATAGTCTTTTGACTCACATGATTTTGATTTGTAAGATATATATGTATATTCTTATTTTTTTTCCGATATGAAGAAGAAAACCAAGAAAGATGATGATACAGTTGAGGACGATGAAGAAGAGAAATCCGGAACTGATACCAAATCCCCGGTAGTGGATTCCCTCATTCAACGTTACCAGACTAAAAATACGAGACCCAAAACAAAATATACTGGCGGGAGTAAAACCAAGACGGAGAAGACGGAGAAAACAGAGAAAGTAAATAATAATAAAAATAAGGATAAATCCGCCGAGACAGATGATGATGATGATGATGACGAAGATGATGATCCAGAACAAAGAGATGATACGGACGGGGATAATGCAAGTTACAATAATAATGAGCCTGGGACACCACAAGGTCGTCCACAAGGCGGATATTATCCACCTGGAGGCCCACCCGTCATGTAAGCTCATTAACTAATAAAACAATCAAACGAAATCGTATATAGTTCGTTTTTATTTTGATACTTTAAAATTTCGATATTGAAAAAAGTAGATAATGGCTATATAAGTTCACCCGAAATGACTAAAATGAATTTTCTCTCTTATTCGGTCCAGAGATAACATTTTGAGTTCATTTTAAAACTTATTTCTCTTGTTACTTTTTAGGTCTGCAAATCCCAATGCCGTTCTGGCTGGTTTGAGTAAAATGCGTCGTTCTTCGGATGTTGCTGTCAGTGTGGATGCCCGAAGTGCAATGATCACGGCTCGACTCCTTGTCGGCCCCATCACTGTCTATGTAAACGAGTCAAATGAGCCCAAAGAGCGAGGAATCAAAGCGACTATTCCTGAACTCGAAGCGGAAATGATTCTCATGGTAAGTATAAATCTATTCATTTTTTAATTTAAGCGTCATATAGTACTATACTATACTCTTAAATGCAAATAAACGGATTCGAGAAAATGAAAATAAATGCGGGTGACATTCGAGTATAGAAACGGAAACGGTAAAAACTTGAGGTGTTTTTTTTTTAATCGTTGATTATTTTGAATCTATATAAAAATATGCAGGAACGCCATGGTGTTGTCTTCCTGCAAAGATTCACATTGGATCGAGCATATGGTCAAGACATTGAGATTTCCATACCGAAACGGAAGGGAGCCGATAAAAAGAGGAAAGGATCTTCGAGCAGTACTGGACCTGGCTATGAGCAAAATGGTCCAATCAATCCAGCGGCACAGGATAGATTCCAAACCAAAATGGCAGCTCACATCTCCATGGAAGTAGTCAAACTATTGAGGAGTGGGAATTTGCGTGTGAATCTCATGCGAACTGCTCAAGGCTCAATGAGCAAACTGAAACTCCCCATTCAGAAACCCAAAAGTCAGAAAAAATCCAAGAAAGAAAAGAAATCGGAGCAAACAGAGTCAAATGACAAAACTGAAAAACAATAAATAATAAATTAATTTTCCATATATATACTTAGTTTGAAAGGGGGAGTTGCAGTTGTGAAGGTGGGGTTTTAATTCATAATTTCAATGTACCCATTTTAATTGTACAATTTAAGTTAGTGAGTGAACCATCTCTATCTCTTGCTCATAATTTTCTACGATACTACAAAATTTAGAAAATTGTTAAAATACTCAAAATCTTTGAATGTATATGACGACGAGACTTTTTCTATTTTTCAGAAAAAAAATAATTTCTCCAAAGTATGTATACGACAAAATTGTAAATACACTGGACAAAATAAATGTATACCAAGTCTGATTCCGGTAAATGTCAACCGGAAGGACATTTTGTCAACACATTTTCTACTTTCGACCCCCCCCCCTCCAAAGGAGTTCCAACCAAAGCAAAACACCTTTGTCTATATATAGTTTCTCCAATCATGTTGTTGTTGCTGTTTTTAATTTGTTACTATTATTATTTGAACTTGTGGGTAGACTGTACACAGTCCATATTTTGTAAATGTTTGTGTAAAATGTTTTAATAAATCTTCATTATTATTTGATTTAACCTTTGAAGCCATCTCAAGAGTTAAGAAATCATTCTTCTAGAACTCTCAGATTTTCATATGTGTGTACCATTGCTCCAAAATATTTAGACATAAGAATAGAAAGATTCCGCCACAGAGTTGAGAAACCGAACGCTCATAGCACGTCCAGATGAGTCTATAAAAAAAAGTCAGCGAATTCGATCCCTCAAAAACACGAGTATCTTCCTAAAGAGTCGATCTTCATTATACTTCCAATGTCACCTGGTATTACAAGCATCGAAGGTCAAAAGTGAGAAATTCGAGAGCAATGTATAAAAGACACACAGGCAGATAAAATATAGTAAAAACATAAAATATGTGTGCATTGTGATGAATGAATGAATGCATAAATAAAATGAGGTAGGATAATACGTAATTGATTCTATATAGACAAAAGAATGCAATTAATCTTTTATTTACCCGTAGTATAGAACGAAACATGGCATGACTTTTCCACCAATCAATTGTAAGAACCTAGCTACTAGTTTGACCATGAGGGTGAGCGAGAAACTCTATTAATAAGTAACTAATTAGACTATTCAGAATTGAACAGGAAACAAAACTTCAAACTCAATAATAATAACAATTATATTCCCCAAACTATTCATCACCGATTTCAACATTTTCACTTTCTTTGGTTTGGATTGGACCTATTTTGAAGGGTTGGATTACTTTGACTATTGACAATTGGTCGAGCTAGATTTTGCTGTACGTTTTGAGCCGTCCTATGCTGCTGGTTTTGCTGTACGTTTTGAGCCGTCCTATGCTGCTGGTTTTGCTGTACGTTTTGAGCCGTCCTGTGCTGCTGGTTTTGCTGTACGTTTTGAGCCGTCCTATGCTGCTGGTTTTGCTGGAAATTCTGAGCCGCTTTCGCTTGATTTTGTTGAAAATTTTGATTACTCTGTGACATACTTTGCATAGGCCGAGCTATATTTTGCTGTACGTTTTGAGCCGTTATTTGCTGTTGGTTTTGTTGGAAATTCTGAGCAGCTTTCGCTTGATTTTGTTGAAAATTTTGATTACTCTGTTGCATATTTCGCGTAGGCCGAGTTAGATTTTGCTGTACATTTTGAGCCGTTCTTTGTTGCTGGTTTTGTTGGAAATTCTGAGCCGCTTTTGCTTGGTTTTGTTGAAAATTTTGGCTACTCTGTTGCATGGGTCGAGCTAGGTTTTGCTGTACGTTATGAGCCGTCTTTTGTTGCTGGTTTTGTTGGAAATTCTGAGCCGGCTTAACTTGATTTTGCTGTTGAATTTGAGGGGGTTTTTGTTGCTGAATTTGTTGTGGATGTGGTGGAGCTGGTGGACGATTCTGTACGATATTTTGAGGTTTGGGTGGATCAGTTCTACGTAGCTGCGAAATATTGCTTGAACGATACACCAATGGTATTTGATTTTGTTGTTGTGTCTGCATTGGGTGATGGGATCTCACACTCAAATTCCCCATTGATCCATGTGGCCTTGCATTGGCATCGGCGTTGGATTTTGGAGGGTTTGTAACGGTTTTCTCAGCAATACTATGTTTGGGTTTGGACATAACCGTAATGACTTTTCTTTTACGTTTATTTGCAAAACAAGGACAGCCACCTTCCTTTACTGGTTGACGGAGTTTGTGACGACGATGATCCGTCGTTGGTTTTTTTGACCCTGTCATACTGGATTGATCTGTCGACACTTTTTTTTTACTCTGGAGTTGTTGTGGTGGTGGAGGAGGAGGATGCTGTTGTTGTTGTTGTTGGGGAGGCTTATTAGCTGATCGAGAGGCGACACTTGTTAGACTCCGAGTCCTTGGCTTTAATACATTTCCTTGAGATCTTGAAATTAGCGGCGTCCCAGATGACGGTCTGTGTTGTTGGTTCGATCGATCTCTTGGTTTATGTGGCTTTTTCACTTTCCCCTGTTTTGTTTTTGTATTTGGGTCTCCATCAGAGCTGCTCGAACTAGAACTATACTCAGAGTCCAATCATAATTAATAATCAAAATCAAATTAAGTATAAGGATAAAAGGATATGAATTCTTAGATAATATACGCAGTGCGTATTACGCACACACCTGGACGGAGTCCAGTCCGTCTCTTTCCGTTTCTTGGATTTTATCCTGGACTTTCGTTTGTTTTTCCGACAAATATTTCCCATTGCTCTATTGCACGCATCTTAAATCCACTCCCTTTTTTTGCATCCAACGGACTGTGGAAAAGATCAACAAAATATACAAAAATATGACCATAACCATTCGGCAAATTTCAATCCCCACATGAAATTAGAAAACACACCAAATTTCGATAAAAAAAAGTCAACATATTTTTTCAGAAGTCAAAGGCTTTGAAATTCCAAGTTTGAATACAATATAACTCTAAGGTCAAACTAAACGGTCGTACCCAAGGCCCCATATCCCTTTTTTTCCTTGGCTCCCCCTACATGGAGAGGGGCGAAAAGGAGGGGGATGTAAGGCCTTGGTCGTACTTGTACCCAAACACTGTCGTCAAATAAAAATTGATAGTTGAAGGCGAATTAAATGTTTGAAGTTATATATCTTGAATGCCATCCACATGGCAACAAAAAATTCTTTTTATTCAAACACAAAAAAAAGTAAAAAGAAATCCAAAAAAAAAAGTACTGTGGAATATGAATTAATTTCAATAACTCAAAAAAAAAAAAACATGTGGCTCTGTCTGTCTTCTAAAGAATTGTACATGATTTCTTTTTTGGTTGTTCTTGTCGTTGATGTTGTTCAAAATAAATGAGTTGAGAAGGATCTGTCCAGGATTCAGGGAAAGGTTTAATGGGCTCAAAACCGGCAGGGACAATAATTACAATCCCTTCTGCATCATCAAATGGGATATCCGTGGAGCTATATTCCTCTTCACTCTCTTCACTTTCCACCTCATCATTCCCTGGAAACAACATTTCTGACGGCCTTTTATCAACACCTTTTGTTTTGGGATCGTGATGTTTGAACTTGCGAAGGAATCTTTTGACTGGCCCAGTTCTTTTATTTTTTTTTCGACGCCACTTTGGAGTCCATAATCTAAATGCACAAACATACATGCATATGATTATACATCAAATTTAACTTAATGTAACTGTCTCAAAGTTAAATACAAGTTAAACTATATAGATAATTACGCAGGATTTGAGCTGGCTCTTCGCTGCACGTCCCCAAACGGTAATTGTTTTGATAATCTTTCGGTGGATAGTTTTCTAGATTTTTTTCGGAATTTATGATGAAGTTTGTCCTTGTCCATTTGATCATTCAATTCCTCTTGTTTTTGTGGCTGTTGAGCGAAATTTGGGTTTGAATGTAAATGTAATGAGGTTTTGGGGGATGATACAACATCTGGTTTTCGACTGTCAACAGAGATCCTCACATTTCTATTTGGACTCGGTTCAACTAGGTTGGGATCTAAATTATTTTTGTCTGATGGCAAACTCTCTTTACTCTTTACTTTTGACTGTTTAGAACGAGGACGGCGACGTTTACGGGGGTGGTCAGGATTCGGTTTTAAGTGGAGCTGTCCATACATTACTGGTTTTTTTACCTATATCATTTTCAAATGTTTATAATGTTGTATGTAAATGTTATGAAAATATATACACACAAAACGAATGAGTGTGAAGATTTCAAAATACAAATAATCGTACATTGCTGGGTCATTTTACCTTGTGGCTAGATTGACCCCGTCCACTGCCTCGTTTCCTTCGACTACTCGAAACCCTCAAAACCGGAGGAGGATCCTCATCGGATACCGTCTTAAAATGTTTCCCATCCAACGGACCTTGTTTGAAGTCATGATGAAGGTCTTCATCCTCATCGTGTTGAACGGGCTCGATGGGCATTTATTTTCCAAATGCGTAGAACAAATATATATGTTGTATTAATTATATTGCTGGCTATAAAGTCTCAGTTTAAAATTTAATCATGCTTTAGTTGAGCGTAAAGTGGAACAAAGTGTGAGAAATGCTGCCTCTTCACAAAACATGGGGAAAACTCCGAGGACCCGTTAGTACAAAGTACGAAACATATACTGATCAAGGCCCTACATCCCTTTGTTTTCCTGGCTGCCCCTACAATGAAATAAAATTTACAATGAAGTGTCCTGACCTTAGTGGAGAGGGGCGAAAAGGAGGGGGATGTAAGGCCTTGATACAGATATGATTTAATTTGATTTTAAAATATAGAAAAAAGAGATCGTCAGTATTGCATAATGAGTACCAAGGCCTGACACTCCTCCTTTCCCGACTCTCATTGGTCAGGACAATGACAGCTTTTTGGGGCCACAGGACAGAGACCGATCTTTAATTACCCGTGACCGTGACAACATGGAATTTCTGGATCTTCAGTCCTTTTATACCTTTGAAGAAATCACTAGCAATTCATTTTTGAGACGAGACTTGAAATTTTTTGACACCTTTGAAAATTGCACCCTCATCATGAAATTTCACACCTTGATTTCTCTTTAACCTGTCGACACAGTTTACAAACTATATTATGATTAGAGTTTGATGTTAAATCAATGATTTGAACGGAATTCATTTTGAAATTATCTTTAATTCTCAAGCTTTCGACAGAAACTTCTGTCTTCCTCAGGAGCCTCGGTATATTATGGTTGCTTGTTTGAAAAAAATAGAAAAGGCATAAGTCTTGGTAATAGTTTTCTTACATTATAACCAATTGTATTTATGACACTTTATGCTGATCGTTATCCGCGTCACTTTAACAATTAATTCCGAAAAAATTAGCACGGCAAATAGCGCACGTAATTTTTTGTATGACGAACAATTTAGTTTTTGACAATCTTTAAAATTTTGAAGTTTGAAAAGAACTTCAATAATTTACAAATAATTAAAACGTAGACTCCACTTTTACATTCATAAACACGCAACGTACATATGGATTTTGCTTCCCCTTTCTGCATGGACATTTTCTCATCCTTGGATTAAATTCCTACCGAGTTCAGCGGTTACATTGCGAGACACGATTCTGATATAAATATTATTATCTCAATACATTATTGAGCAACTCCGGCTGTTAAGTAAAACTGGAATATTCAAGTATTTTAGATTTGCATGAAATTCCATACACTGCTTCC
>JAIUND010001121.1:0-42059 GCA_034699125.1 Gisinianus flammeolus
AGAAAACCCACCATATATGTCATTTTTCACTTTTTTGCATATTAATATGCACAAAAACATGGGCTATTTTATGCAAACAGTTAGAAATTTTTTGGTTTTCCGTGAAAACTGTTTTCAGTCGTCCTTGAGTTGGAGTTGTGGACTTAATTCCAAAAGATTTATTGAAAGTGTTTTAATCAATTTCCAATTTTTTTGCTTCTGCACAACATGACAACGCTCCAATTTTGACGTTTGATATTGCTTGTTGCAGCCGCCCCATGTCAATTCTTTCAGAATTTCTTTTATAATTACGAAAAACTGAAATTCTAACAAAGAAAATCCGATTAAAAGCCTAATTTACACAGAAAACGAGTGACTGAATTTTGCCCCGTGAGTTGACTGATTTTTGCCCCGCTTACCAAAAACTCAATTGCGGCACAAAAAAACGTAATTATTATGTAATTGGGATGACTTTACAAAATCAATTAGTAAAATTAGGTCGAGAAATGTCAACACGAATGCGTAAAACCCGAAATTGTGTAATTATTTGTGGCGAGAAATTTTCAAATAGACTTTTCCGACAGGCTCTCAAACTCCGTTTGACTTTCTTTCTGGCCCTTTTGAGGTGAGGTAATTTCAGACGTCTATAAGTACACTTTACCTGGGCTGTGGTGCACGTACAATGAAATTTAACTAATCCTCATGCTTTTGTCTACAAATAATATGAAGCAACTTTGAATTCGACCGTCTCGTTAATTTTTTATTCAAATTTTCCCGAGTGACTGATTTTTGCCCCTGACTGATTTTTCCCCGCTCTCCTCTATTGTCATTCAAATTCAAATCCCTCGCCACAAAGCTCACCCCCATTGTAGTACTCGTCCACCGTCTGTAAAACCCCCAAAAGCCACGTACAAATATTTTGTTTTTTTTAGTGTTAAACTCTATCATTTCAATGATTTATGATTTGAAGGTGGGATTTACAAGAACTATACAGTGTGGGAAAATTTAAACCTTGAGCCAGCCGACGTCATCGTGTGTATGAGTAACCAAATGTACATTGAGCATCCCTTTTTTAGTCTCATGACAATTCTGTACATGTAGAAATCATTTGAAGAAAGGACATTTGAATTTCCCTCGCAACCAACAAAAAAATGCGTGAGTTTTTTTTGTCAATGTGGAAAAAAATGACTAAGGAACAAACTTGATAGCCGCAAATATGTTTTGTATGTTTCCATGATTCCAATGCTATTTCAGAATTATTGCATCAGTTTTTGTTTGGGAAGAGAGCGCGAAAAGATGATTATGAATTCAAAATTAGATCCTGTTTTGTTTGAGGCAAATTGCAAGTTTTGAATGTAAGTATATATATATATTTCCTTGTTTTTTCCTTTACCTGATCGTTCCGGGACTTTTGCCGGATGGTGAGAAGTTTCAGATTCAGAATCTGCAGGGCTTTTGATGGAAGAAGAGAAAGATGACTTGACTGATGGAGGGCCCTTTTCCAAAGGGACAATCATTAAAGTCCCAAAGACAAAAGTGGCGACAGTCCAGACAAGAAATGAACCAGCCATTTCAGCCGTTTCTTATATATAGTCAACAGATGTGGAATGTGGACATGAAAAATTGGGAAATGTGTGTGGAGTGAAAAAAAATGACAAAACTCCTTTGGATTTCCCTCTGACTTGACACACACAGCAAAAGCAATAGGCAAATACTAAATCTAAATATACTTACTAAAAACATGTCATATTTACAATTTAATTAGCTCTAGTTTATTTTTGGTGCATATATATAGTTAAAAATTCATTTCTCTCGTCATTTCGTGTATATATGCATAAATGATTTGTATACATATGGAGCAAGTGAAAAAGGTGTAGAATCATCATTTATTCGGCTTTGCATTTGGATTCAAATTTGAATGAGAACAAAAAACGTCCTTCAATATTTGTTGAATTATAGGAGAGAAATTTCACATTTCAAATACGACATTTGACTTTTGACATTGGATGTGGGGAAAAAGCTGATATATGTGTAATGTGCGTGAAAATGGATGGAAATCATCGCATTTAAGTTGCATCACATCACTATAGCACATGCACATAATCTGTTCTCATTCATTCTCTCTGATGCACACACACACACACACAGTTTCAGTATTTTTCCTTCCACAATGTTCGACGCTCCATTTTTGACATATGGGACAATGGACAACAAACATATCGCACAACGTACATGAATGCGTCCACATACAATTTTCATCCGGGTCAAGAATTAATTGCAAGGAGAGTTGAGATGATGCATGTGTGAGAAAAGCCCCACAGAATTTGAACGAAACAAATCAATTTTTAGGGAGCGGTGCTCCTCTAATGAAAGGGCATACCGTATACCATATATACTGTAATAGAACCCCGGGGGGTTGTATCGAAAAATCTTATAGAACCCCAGTGGGGAACTCGAGAATTATGTATGTACGACAATGTATTTGACATGGGCGCAGGATTTAGTCTCTGCAGCATGGGGTTCTATTATAAGAGGGTGGGGTTCTATAACCGTATATATGGTATGTCCGTCCGTCCGTCTGTCCAGTCGATAAATACGATATATACCGAATCGTTTAAGATTTTGACTTCGGTGGTCTTTTGTTATCACTTTGGACAGTATATATATTAAAAGACAGGACGAGTTCGGAGATGGTCATAATCGGAATACTCGGTTCGGTTTTTGACCTGTTTCCCATTATTTGGGTTATCTGCTGATTCCGGGACACAAAATTACGAGGAATCCGAATCCGAAGTCAAACTACGAGAAATCCGAATCCGAAGTCAAACTACGAGAAATCCGAATTCTAAACCCCCGAATTCGGTGTTTTACCCCAGGATTTATTTCAAGCAATAACCAAAGTTGTTGGATTAAATGTGTGAGTTACAACAAAATATGAAGCTTCGGAATCTGAATTTAGATTTCATAATATTCAAATAAATTCCTAAGCCTGAATTTCGCGGTTTTTTTTTTTGGATTAATCCAATTTTTAGGAAGCGAAGCTGCCTACTGTATTCGTTCTGTCCGTCCGTCCCTCTTCCTATGTGTTAAGCATATGGAATTTTCCACTCCGTTTCGTATGTATTCCCATGCTATCCAACGTGGAAGAATATAGCGTATAAGGGCTTCCTATATACGTTCTCTTCCACGCGCAGGTACATATGGGCTGGATATGCGTGTGGAGTGGAACAAACAACGCTTACTGCGCAGTTACCCATTCTCAAGCAGTAGCATAACATATAGCTACACACTATATAGCTATAGAAGATCTAACTGCGCAGTTTGCTATTCTCGCACATTCCACTGCCTGAACACTACTTGGTATGCTTAAGCCTATGGAAATTTCCAACTCCGCGTGGAATTGAACCTTGGTCGTAAGACCCGTTGCTTAGCCACTTGACTACATAGTCACATGTGACATGTGGAGTAACTAACTCCTATATATGCCGCTAGGTCAGTCGCTACAGCGTATGGAATATTCCCCTGCGCAGTTTCATTCTATGCTCCGCCCTCTTGTCCCTTTTTGTCCTGCATCACTTCCATCAGCGTACATACGTTGTCCTCTATTGTCCCTTTTGGCGGGAAATACATATAAACGTTTTTGAAACGTCCCTTTTGGCGGGAAATTCAAATAAACGTTTTTGAAACGTCCCTTTTGGCGGGAAATTCAAATAAACGTTTAACAAAGCGGGCTTTTTTATGGCAAAAGATTCCTGATGGTAAACAAAAAACATGTTTTTCCAATATTCTGTTAAATATTTGTATCCACACGACTTTCTATTCTGTTGTGGTTGTACTCCAGGCCATATTATCTCCGCCCCTTTCATCACGTCACTGTGACCATTTAAAAACAGGGATATAATTACCGTAATACTATTTAAATACATAGTGTGGAAAAATTGGGAATCCTCGGGAATTAAGTGAAGTGGGGATCGAACCCTGCTGTCCTTTGTCGAAAAATCCAAAGCGTGAAAAATCAAAGATTTCCTTGACTTTTGAACGTAAGGAAAGCCATATATGTTTTTTATTTATATTCAAAGAGATCACCAGAAAAAACGGTGTGCCGTGGGTAGTTGAAAACATTTGTGTTCCGCACAGTTGTCCAGGTTTCCCATGCACACGTTCCCACAAAAGCCTATATTTCATATAAACAATAAACAAGTGTATCTTGTCGAATGCGGTATAACATGTACCTATATATTCTAAGCATTCAGTCACATTTGTAAATATGGCAGCAAAAAATTGAACTTCTAAATTCTCAATCACACCGCACATTAGATCATGCACAAAATTACACTAAATTTGAATGCGGGAAATTGCGGGAGTCCAGATCCGTCTAAATGTAAGTCTCTTCTGAATCAGAATGTGAGGGCAGTGGAAATAATACAAATACCCAAAGGAAATCCGACGCTGGCAGAGAAAAAGAAAGCCAGTGGGAAATCCCAACAGGTCAACAAATATATATATTACCATTACAAATTTTTAAATTTTGATTTCCCCCGGCCCCACAAAAAAAAACTCTTGAACTTCACCTCCTTTTTTTCATTCACCTCCACACAGGTAAATCTACATCGGAACGGAGGTTGGCATTGGCTGGCAGTCCAATCAGGAAAAGCCAGGTTCATTCTCGGAAATTCCATCCCAGCCACAAAATTAAAGGAAGCAGCCAATGACGACGACGAAGGCTTTATCGCACTCCGTCCGGAGCGCGGCGAACAACCACAAAACGGGGTGACCTCTGGCGAGCATTTCTGGACGATCCATTTCCCCCATGTCGAGAATTGGGTCGATGTTGGTGTATTCCAAGGTGGAAATGGTGGACGACCAATTGGGGCATCCGATTTCTGGCACACTGACGTTATCGAAAACTCCATGTGGTTTGCCCCGAGGAATTCATCCTGGCGGGAATCATCCATTGAGTCCGGTGATACGATCGGGATCCTCATCTCAATTCTCCCGAGCCCTTCCACCCCCGCCAACTCCGACTCCTCCAACAGCCAACTCCTCGCTAGCATTTACTTTTTCCAAAATGGTCGCCCATTCGGACTCGCATTCCGTGAACCCTTCCCTGCCGTCGTCTCTCCCACCATAACCATCAAGCCTGCTGACCTGGATGACCCGGAAGCCCTGTATAAGATAATGACAGGGATGTTCCCGGTGGTCCTGCTACCTCCTGGGGGGTCTGCTTGGATACGGAAGGAACCGTCTTGTAAAATCCCTCCGCCGGAAATGAGAGAGCCCTCTGAATTCCGGCGCTCAGTCGGTGAGTGGGCTGCCACCAATTACAATCCGAGATGGAAATCTGACTGGGGATTTGGGAGTCAAATCCTCATTCACGGACCGCCCCTGAATAAGGACCCTCCCAAGAAGTCGGATGTAGAAGTGCTTTTGGACATTGTAGATGTCTTTAATGGGGAAGAGAATGAGAGGAAGCTTCAAATTGGGTTGACTATTAAAATAAATGGGTGTGAGACGAGTTCCATTTCCTTTACTGCTCATTTAAAGGATAAGGTGAGTCATAAAAAGTGGAAGGGAAGCGACTGTTGGAGTTGGACACGGGAAGTGATGACAGGGACGAGGACGAGGCTTGTGCAGACTTCCGACTACACGGAAGATGGAAATTGGACCTCGGATGAGCAAGAAACAACCGACGTGGACCTCTTTGAATCCATCATGAGTGAGTTGATTCAGAAGCCGGATGTCATCAAATTAAGGGGAAAGTAGTTGGGGTTTATTGGAAGGAAGGCCAGCGTTTGGTTTGTTGTACGTGAGGAGGAGGAGGATGAGGAGGACTAGCAATGGACTGTCACGATTCATCATGTTGATTAATAATTAGTAGCATACATATATTTGCACGCGATTGTTTAAATTCCAAATGTACAATAAAAGAACCCCCATCGTATTTATATATGATCCAGACTCCCGGCGATCTATTCAAAATTCATTTTTATTGTATTATTGCAATCCTACTGAAAGGTGTCTGACGATGATGACGACGACAGACGCATGTGATGAGCAGCAGGTTCATTGATATGGGGAAAACCAAAAAATCATTGACAATCGATCATTGACTAATTATACTTGAACAGAGACCCTATTGAAATTCTCAATCACGTTTTCGCTTAAATTAGATATATGAAGATAATAGGATGACTGGCATAAAATGAGATTAAACCTGATGAACTATCAACTCTGTCAAATCTGTAGGTATGGATGTGGTGTTTGCGTTGAGAGTGTGATATAATACGCGATACGCGGAGATATTATGGCGTTGAATTAGTTTATGTAATATAAACACTCGCGTACAGGAGTGGGTAAAAAGGGAGCGAGCAAAACCAAAAACTGACCATCCATTACCGTAAACGGGGGTGAATTCGGCCAATTTGACCGAATTTTTAACTTTGGACATGCATATCGTTTTTCTCTGTTAGAATTTTTTCATGAAACTTGAAACACAAAATAACGCGATACCGCTTGGCATTGGGTGAGTATTGACAATATTTTTGTATTATTGCACATGACTCAACAGGTGTTCAATTTATGTGTGGGGTGATTTCGGCCACTTCCAACAATTGAAAAAGTAAACCATCTTTTTCACTCCTATTTGGCACAAATTGTGTTTAACTCATACAGAAAAGTTTATTTGGACCATTTTGGACCATAATATTGCAAAATATTTATACACAATGCAAAATAATTTTTGATATTTTGAGTCAGTCGAACGTTGATCGTATAGATTTTCAACCCTTTAAAAGCTACTTATTCATCTTTCACCCAGAGAATGAACTGACCATTCTATTTTTGTTGGCCAGTAGAATTTTAGCAACCATTTGAATTTTCAATTTTGTCAAAGGTTGTACGAATTCCCCGCAAACTACAGCAACGTTGACGAATTCCTTGTCGTCCGCTTGTGAGAACACCTATTATACGGTTTGACCGCCCCGAGACTTGATGTGGATTTTTTTGTTTTGACCTGTGCAGAGTTGGTTTTGGAATTTTGTATATAGCTGTTTCTTTGTAAATGACAAGGCTCCTCGCTCAATTTCCTCAACAGCATTATCGTTAAATATCGTCGGGTGACAAATTATTCCGACTTCCTTGACCTCCAATTTTTCTCTTGTAATTTCTTGGCATTTGAATATATTTTACTATATTACTGTATGTTCACAATTTACAAATTTGCAATAGTAGACAAAAATAAAATTGATTTCTTTAGACCGATTTCAAAGGAAAAATGGGAATTAAATGTCATTCCGCTTAAATTCATCCCAATTTCATCATAAAATGAAGCGATTCAGAAAAATAAAGATAATTTTTGCAAAAGGCAAGTTTGCTTTGCTCGCTCCCTAAAATTCTACATTTAATGATAGACAAGTCCTATCAATATTGCGATGTTGGTGAACACTATGGACACATTTCTGTACATTTATTAAGAGCACAGTTAAAATTCTATATTACCACAACCATTCCTAACCTCTCCCATCACACACAAGTCACCTCACACCATGGCCTTTTCTTTATCGACCCTGGTCTGGGCCCTCGCGGCCTTGACCTCTCTCTTCCAATCACACTCAGAATCAGCCGACATCGTCACGACCGCTCCCTTCTGGGGTCAATATTACATGGAAGTGTCCGAACCCCGTGGGCTCCTCATTGACGAAGCTGGGGACATTCTCGTCGCCTCTAAATCCGGAGTCATTTCCACCGTCTTCCGGACCACGGACGGCAATGGCTCGGCCTTGCTCCAGAAGCAAACGATCGTAAACGGCTCCTCGCTCCGTCTCAATCACGGCCTGGCCTTTCACAAGGGCTACCTTTATGCTCCCTCGGGCGAGGCCATCTACCGTTGGCCCTACACGCCCGGGCAACAGAGCGAGATCCATACCGCACCCGAAACCGTCGTTGTCAACATCCCAAGTGGCGGCGGCCACGAGAGGCACCCCATTGTTTTTGACGAACAGGGCCGGCTTTACCTTGCCGTTGGGGCCCTAGAAAATGTGGACCCGAACTCGGACAGGGCTCGGCTGATTCGCTTCAATAACGTGAACAATGTGCCAGCTGGAGGGTTTGACTACAAGACTGGAGAGGTGAGATCGTCATTGGTCAATTGCCAAATACTCAATGTCAGAGGTCATGTTGACTATATACGTACTTCATGTTGCGTGTTGTTCTTTGTAGGTGTTTGCGGACGGCCTTCGGAACGAAGCCGGCCTGGCCTTTGACCTCTCAGGCACACTTTTCGGGGTCGAGAATGGCGCGGACTCTCTGAACTCTCACCCCGACTTTGGTGACATTCACAATGGGAATCCCGCGGAGGACTTGAACAAATTTGACGGGCCTACGGGGACTTTCTATGGCTATCCCTATTGCTTCAGCACCTATGACCTCCCGGGCTATGAGAAAGGAACACAGTTTGCATGGCCGGATTTCCTGAACGATGGCGTCCACAGCAACGCCTGGTGCCAGAATCTGACGAACGTGGGCACTCAATAATAAATAATAAAGACGTTTTGTAGTTTATCAATTTTAGATGATTTTAAGCAAAATTGTATACCAAAATGGCCATAATACGTTTCAACATGTATAGAACCGCCCACCCGCACTCGCGATGCCCGCCCACAACGCCCCCTTGGGCATTACGTTCTACAAAGGAGAGGGCTGCGGCGTCGTTCCAGGGGCCTTTCCCTGTTCTATGATTGGGTTTGTGTAGTGTGTAATAATATGTACTATGTACAGTCAAGGAGTTAAGGATTTTCTGAGGATTTTCTGAATGTTTGTTAGATTCTTCAACCATCAGATGTCTGAGTTTCTGAGTATAATTACTTAAGGACAGGTAATAAATCATTGTTTGTGTTGTATACGTATATATATAGGGATGCTGTGGTCGCGTTTCACGGTGCCTGGCACATGGACACGCCAACGGGATACAGTGTTGCATGGCTCAAATTCCGCGATGGAAACCCGACGGGGGAGAGCCTGGACATCATTTTTGAGAAGGATCCCAGTCACTGCAATGACAATAGTGAAAATTGTTTCCGTCCCGTCAACGCCGTCTTCAATAAGGATGGACATCTCATTGTCTCTGATGATAACACTGGCGCCCTTTATCGTGTCACCCATGACACCCCGCCCACGCCCATTCGGACTCGGACTGTATAGAGACAGATGCAAGACGCATTATACATGCTCACACTTGGCCATGTGAGCATTTTCAACTGTGGGGTTTGTCCACGCACCGCTTTCCCGTCCCGCAACCCGAATTCTCACACGCATAATACGGCCTTCAAAACAAATTCAAAATTCAAAAAAATTCAAATTTGTAAATGGCAAATGACAGTCAATGTTTTTTCCATTTATTAAACAAATAAATAATAGAAAACTTGATGACAAAATCATATTTAAAATATTGAAATACACCCGGGAATTTTTTTTTTTTCTTATACACTTTCCCGCAATGCTCACTTTGAGGAGAGTTATTTCCTCTGTTGTTGTTTTTTATTCTCTTTCGGGTTGCCCCGGGTTTTCCTTACCCGCTTCTGCTTCTATGCTTCTTCTTCGTCTTTTTGGTTGTGAAGGATTTTTCCGCTTCTCCTGATTTCGTATAGAGGACTCCGCATTCGGCAGACTCTTTGGAATCATGTCCACAGGACTGCCTCTGTCACTGTCACCAGGAAAATATTCTGCGTCCGCCGAGTCAATTTCAATTTCCATTTCCATTTCCGGGTCATTCTCTTTCTCTACAGTGGAAGAGTTCTCCTCCGGTGTTTCCGATGACTCTTTATCTTCATCAGCTGGACCGGAAATTGGTGGAGCCTTCTTTCTATACTGGCGACTTTCCGCGGTCTATGTCGGATTTTGACTGTCCTGGGGCTCTTTGTGTTGACTCTTAATGGAGGAGGATGAGTTTGATGGAACCAAGTTTTCCTTGTCCTCGACATTGACATTGACCTTGTCTTTGACCTTGTCCGCTGGAAGGATGGTCGTTATTCTTTGAACGGGGCGAAGGAGAAGGAGAGAAGACAAGGTCGGCTCCTTGTTCTTGTCGTCGTCATCGTCATTCTTGCGGAGTCCAAGTTGGACGTTCAGATGTTCCACAGGAATGTCCCGAGTGTTTGGAAAGAGTGAGAGCAACTGTGACAGGTCACGTGGATTGTGCCTCTGTCACCCTTCAGACACGATGATGAGGAGCCGATGATGGAGAATTCTTCTTGTTGGGAATTATTCAAATTAATATTGAGACGTTGTATTTTGTGACTGCATGCGTGTGTGAAAGCATTCAACTTCCATGCAAGTTTTCTGATCAGAATTTACACTCCTCGTTTTTTTAACTGCCTTTTCATAGAAAATAAAAAGTAGATTGAAAATTAAGAGTGAAGGCATCACAGACGACCCAATTATTTTCACAGCTTCTCATCAGCATTCTTTTACATTGCACAGGGAAATTCTTGTCAGAACTTGAGGTCTAATTTTTTCCTTTCATTATATACTCACGACAAAAAAACTATTATGTATATATTGTCGCATTATAAAAACTAGGCATTTTCTGTCTTCTCTATATAACTATAAGCCCATTTTTTTTCTAGCTAATACATTTTAAATGGCGCAAGGATCTCTTAACAGAGAGATGGGCAATAAAAGAAACACACAATTAAAAATTCTAGAATAAATAATCTCAGGCTTCTGTTTTACTTATTTCATATAGTTTTAGTCGAAAAGACGTAAAAGGACAATGTCCCCAAAAAAAGAACAGTAAAAAATCCCACGTCTGCAAATTATGTTTCAAGGAATTTCTTCATCCGAGTAAATTGATTACGCACATGCGGACGCACACGCGGGAAACTCCCTTCAAATGTCCACAACCCCTGTGCAATTTCTCATGTGCTCAGAGTGGACATTTGAAACCGCAACAGTTGATGGTTCACGCCCAACAGAAAAACTTCTCCTGCTCAATTTTCGAGTACAAAACTGTACAGAAATCAAGTGGAAAGTCACATGAGGATTCATGGGCATGAAAAACCGTTCCATTGCTCTCTTTGCCCATTCAAAACCAAACACAAGAAGAATGTTCAAACGCACATGACTTTCGTCCACTCGGATTTTAAACCCTTCAAATGTCCACACTGTGAATATGCAACCAAAGAAAAATTCAATTTGACTCGACATTTGAAGACTCATTCGGTCGAGAAATCCCACGCTTGTCCGCATCCAAACTGCAACTTCAAGTCTCATTGGGCTGAGTCTTTGAAAAGGCACTTGAGGATACATTCTGGAGAGAAACCCTTCAAATGCACACTCTGCTCATTCTCGTGCAATGAAAGTGGGAACTTAAATAACCACATTCGGAGACACCGGGGAAACCCCATACTCTTGCAGTCTATGTCCCTACAAATCAAAATACAGGAGCAAGTTGACTGATCCTTTGACAGTGCATTTGACTGGGAAACCCTTCAAATGCTCACTTTTCTCCTACTCGGCAAGTCGAAGTTGGACTTTGAAGAGACATCAGAAATGTCGGCATGCTGACAGCTAGTTTGTATTTTGGCCTACTGCGCATTTTCAACGGTGGATTTGAAAAAGCTGGCGATTCATTCGGGCACTCATAATCTTCCTCGAATTTCTCCCCGCCAACTCTAATTTATTTGATCTAAGCAGTTTCATGTTTGATTTCTATTTAATTAAAGGTTTGAATTCATAAATATATCACAACCAATAAGGAAAAACTGTCTCGGATATTATATATTTGGGCAATTGAATGCATCAATTTTATGTCGTCATCAAACAAAGTGTTCCCGCATCGGATCTTGCGCCAATATTGTCAACTTTGGGGAACAACATTCTTTGCTTGTTGTTGTGCAAAATTCGTGGTTTTATTTCAAATGGCGTCCATTTAAAACGAATTACTGTTGTAAAATCAGAATTCACTTTGTGGGCTTACATTATTTTGTGCCCCAAGATCGGGAAAGATTCGTTCACCGTTGTATACAATTTAGTCGAGGATTTAATTGGTGACTTTAACTCGTTTTTCGGGGTCGTGATTCTCATTTTTTGGGTGTCCTCGTCGTCACCGTTTTTTGGCTTTTTTGCGCCATTTTCGGCATCTTCTCGGTGGCGTTTCAAACGACGTTCGTCCTCGGCGCGATCCTGACCTTGGCCATTTTCTATGTACGCCAATTCATTTGTTGGGTTCTGACGCGCGAGGCTCGCCGGATTGGCAGTCAACTGCTGCGCTTTCCCACACATGCGGACGAGGAGCCGACGCTCCCAGCTCAAGCTGTTGACACCATTCAAATGTGGGCGGGGAAAATCTCGGCGGAGCTGCCGGTGATCGCGCCCGGCCTTTTCCTGACCCTCGATGATCGGCACTTGTTTACTTCGGTGCTGGAACTTCTGGGTCCTTTTCTTTGTCCTTTCCATGTTCTTACTGTATTTTTTATAGTTGAGGCTCTAAATTATCGCTTCTTTTGTTCCCATGTATATAGATTCTGTCCACCCTGAGGACAGAATGTGAGTCCTTTTACACTCCAATTCCGCGGGACGGACGTGAAGCCGGCGTGAGCCCGCATTGCCCATGATTCACACAGTCCCGATAAATTGCACGTAAATAAATGGAAATCTCGCACATCACTTCGTCAGTTTGTATGCTCATGATTCTGCACCCGACAGGGTTGAAGTAAGGAAGCTGTCGACTATGCTGCCTATACCCAACGGCAGCATAAGATTTTTGGGAGTATTCACGTTGTAGCAATAGCAAACACATACACACATTCCGCATTGATTCAAACGACAATTGTATAGACTTATGTTTTACACAGTAAAAATCATAAACACATCATCCCTTTTCTTAATTATATGCATTTATATGTAAAAAATTTCATTCATTCACTCACTCACACTCCACAAGTACACACACCACTCTCCCCGTTTTTCAATGTTCCAGCAATGTATTGTGGTTAACACACGCAACCCACCTATTTAAGTGCATACATAATCGTACTGACTCATTGTGCAGGTGTTCCGAACACCTGAAAAAGTGCTATAATACTATATGCAGAAGGTTATATGTAGAAATTTCATATTTAATATGTATACATATACACAAATTACATACAAACATTTTCATTCGTATCCATGCGAAGAGTTCTACTAACGCTGAACGAAATATCCTATTTATTATATTAAATCCAAAGAATAGTATATTATCTATTTTCGAGCAATTAAATAAATCCTGTGTTATAAACTAACAACGTAGGGAAATATCCAGTATTGGTTTTCCACAATTCTGATTGAACGCGTTTTTAACAATATACAACACTGATTTTGACACTGTCGGTATATATAAGGATTAGGGCCCTGGAGGGGGCATACATTTTTGTTGTATTAAATTAAACGAGTATTTAATTAGTTAAATACTTTGTTCAGAATTATTGAACCTTTTTGGGATACGATCCAAATTGAAATTGTATTTGGGTGCAAACCGAAAATATTGATTTACATCCAATTTTAATTCATATATACATGTGTATAGTTGGAAATGTCCACACACATAGAAAATGTAATATGATGACACCATTCCTTTCTCAAAGAGAAGCGAATGGTCGTAAAATGTCCAAAGGACATTAAAAGTTGAACTCATCGTGTTCTCGCATTACGATGCTGTCGATATCGGATTACCCTTTCTGCATGTTAGAATGTAAATGCAGAAGGGAATCCAAATGACATGTAAAAGGGAATCAAGTCCCAATATATATATATATGTTTCTTCTCCAGATGTAAGTTAATGGGGAAATCCTGAATTTGAATTAATGAATATGCACAGAATGAAAAGGCTCATTTTTGTGCATACGGCGTTTTATTGCTGACGATTTTCCGTTCTCATTTGAGTTTGGAATCGTCATTTAATATTAATTGAAAAGCGTCGAACTCAAAATATATACGTTTTTTTCCAAATGTAATTTAAGGGAGAAATCCGCAATTCGAATAAATATGTGTGCCAATGAAAAGGCTCATTGTTGCACACAATGTAAATACGTTTTGCGTGTCATGGAAAATGCCCACGTATACACAAAACGTGAAATGAGAACAAAAGTTCCTCTTCATTTGAACTCGGACAGGAGAATCTGTATCGGTTTCACTCTCGGTCGACAATTGTGATGACGAGTGTGTGAGAGAGCGAGAGAATGAGAAATGCAAATGTGTAATGTTAATTTGCCTTGTCTATTTGTCAGTGCAATGACATACCACGTATCTTACTTTGACTCTCTGTTGAGTCTATATAATGTGGACTTTTCGTCTACAACCACAATGATTATTTTTAGTATTACAACTACAATTGTAGCGACAACTCCAGCCTTCTTACCGAATGGTCAGAGGCAAGAAAAAGACTTCAATACTGACTTCTCGACTTGATAGTCGAATCTTATTCTCCGCAATAAATACAATTTGACATTGAAAATTACATACTTTGAAGCCAAATTTGGGCGGTTTCTTTTTCATAAAAGTAAATATAATTTGATACGAATTAACAGTGATTTTTATTTAATTGGTCAGCTGTTAAAATATGCAATCCGAAGCTGATTGTCTTCTTTATTAATGAATATAACTGAGCTCCTTCCATAAATCAGTTGAGAGTAGATAGTCAAATTTAGCAATTTCCCGTACGATTTTGACTATTCGACCGATAGTCAAATTTGACTATCGCGTAATGCTAACGAAAGTCAAATTTAGCTGTTTGCACGATAGTCAAATTTGACTATCGCGTAATGCTAACGAAAGTCAAATTTATCTGAAAAATTGTCATAGCACATAAAGTACGAATGTGGAAAACGTATGTTTGTCTGTGTTCCACAAAGATTTTTTCCATAGAAAAAATTATAATGAAATTGATATCTTGAAAAAAATCTAAATAGACTTTAATTGTTTAATTGCGTGCATAATCATTGAGCATCTTTTTTCTTATGAAAGCCATACGAGTTTAAACTCGATACGAAAAAAAACGAAAAAATGTGATTTAATTTGACTTGATCTCGAAATTGATATCATTATTACCTAATTAATAATTGAACAATTCTTCAGTAGTTATAATTAAAGTGGCTTGAAAATTAATGACAGATATTCTGAAATCTTGTTGGGGTAAGTACATTTTTGAGTAGTTTATTATGCATACTTATAATTATTACAATAAAATTCATTCTAGTGTGCATTATCTCATTTTTGTATTACGTATGTCACATGAAATTTTACACACGTTCATATTCATTCGAAGTTAAATAATAATTGTACAAATATATAATATATATTTACAATAATAATTGTAATTACACTTTCTCACAATTCGTTTGATATAATTTTTAACAGAGAACAAAGAAATGGAAAATCAACAAATTACTTTTTTTATTGACAATGGAAACGGAGAGGAACTCATCCCGTGTGGCTCAAATAATAATGCTGATTCGATGACTTGGGAGAATCCAGGAAATTTGCAGGAACAAGTTGATGCCAACGAAGAAGGGGGTGAAGAAGATGATGATGAACAAGATCCGCATGCTGAAAACCGCAAAATCTCCGATCCCGTCAAGAAAACCTACCGAGGAGGAAAAGGGAAAAAGAAGAAAAAAGAAACGGATATCTTCATTCAGCACATGGTACAGCGGACATTGAGAGCTGAGAGAACAATTGAAACTATTGTAGATAATGTAAGTGAAGTTTGTAATTTTCAGGGCTAGTACTAAAATGTACCCAGTTTTTTAAAGCCGCCCCCGACATATAAAGACTTTAATTTTTGCCCCAAAATATTTATGCCCACATAAAATTATACTTTTTGCCCCCAAATGCTTGTGGGCATAGCAAATAATACTTTTTGCCCCCAATTATTTATGCCCATACAAAATTAGACTTTTTGCCTCCAATTATTTATGACCATATAAAATTAGACTTTTTGCCGCCAAATACTGATGGGCATATAAAATTAGACTTTTTGCCCCTAATTATTTTTACCCGCATAAAATTATACTTTTTGCCCCCATATACTTATGGGCATAGAAAATTATACTTTTTGCACCCAAATACTTATACCTACATAAAATTATACTTTTTGCCCTCAAATTCTTATGTCCACAGAAATGTTTTCAATACGATAATAACTTTTAAAATAACTCGTAACTTATAAAACGTTAAACAAATATTATAATTACCGGTTGATTTGTAGGCTAAACTCGGTCCAATTGCAACTCCATAAACTCGTGCATCACATCATTATCAAGATCTAAAAGTTCGTCCATTGTATGATCATAACTCAAAATAATTTTATACTGTGCTTGGGACGACGCTGGTAAATTTGTAATTTTCTTCGCGATTAGTTTCTTCGTGGTCTTGACATCATTTGGCTTCTTCGGCGGATTTTGAACCGGAATAAATATTTCCGTCATGTTCGACTTCTCTCCTTCTAACATCGCTGAGTAGTAATTAGACCTGTTTGCATAGCAAGTCTGTATAAAGAGAAGAAAAGACGGAGGAAGCAACGCTTCTTTATCGCCGGGAAAGTAAAAACTATCATTTGTTGTTGATAAATCGTAGTTTGCTCGAAATTACTTTCTTGATTCAAAAACAAGTCTTGTTAAATCAGTAGGAGTCCTAGTTCCAGATGACACGTTAATATTGAGTTCTTTGAGGGTGTTTTCTTTCATCTGAAATAGGTCAAAAGATGGGGGATTAGAACTGGTTTGAAAATTTATTTACATTACCATTACAGTACACCGAAAACAACTATAAGCAATCATGTTGGAAAGGATTTCGGGCATGACATTGAAAAGGCTTGCAGTCGTGTTGAAGCGGATGCAACGCGACTTGAGGCTGTGTCTTCAAATCTCATCCCGTCCAATGATACTCTACCAAGCAAAAATCCAGGGCCATACTCACGAGTAAGTACTCGTGTTAATATTAAATCTTTTTGTAACTACTATATCACTTTTAATTGTTTGTAACTGTTTTAAAAATGGGAATATATTGTGCCGTTGTTTAAAAACGTTTGTTTTGCTATAGGAATCTTTTCAAGAAATGGAAGAGGTCCCTCGTCCAAAGAAGCAAAGACGAAGTGTATGTAAAATTTGTGGATCGGAGGAGGTGAAGCTTGGGGGAAAAGTTATTGACACTTGCCGAATAAAGTAAGATAAGAAACGTTGCGGTAAGTAAAGTATTATCAAAACTCAACTTAATACTTTTAAACGTTTTTTAACTGTTTTGAATTATTATAAATAACAAGTATACGTTTATTGTTGTATTGTAGGCTGGACGCACACCTGCTGCGCCGGTTTATTTGACGGGGGACCGCAACCAAAATGGATGTGTACCAAACATATGATTGAGTATTTGTCGAAAGGCTGAGAATATTGTGACTATACTTTGTGTGATAATTAAAACCTATGTACTTGTTCTTATTGCGCATAGTCATAAGTCATTGTCTGAATAAACTAAAATTGATTTTAATTATTTATTTCAAACCCTAGCTTACTACTTTAAGCCTACTGCTGTTAAACTACTAAAATTCAAATGTTAAAAAAATAAAGATTAACTCACATCGTCTAGCAAAGGAAATGATGCATTTTCCCATTGCTCGTGTGTTGGATTTCCACTTGCCATCCACGACATCAAAGCCCGTATTCTTTCTTTTTGATGAAAGTCAAATGGCGTTCCAAGACCTGTTGTAGACCTATAATTAATAGCCGAGTGTCTTCCGACGAGTGGAAGATATTTGCTGAATCTTTCTTGTAAAGACAGTATATAAAAGGTATTTTTTGATATTTTTTGATATCTTGGATGACGAAATCCATAGAATATGGTGCTGGCTATTTCCCGGGCTGCAAATGAGACGGAAGCGTTGCAACTAGAGTAATTTAATAAAGACAATATTAAAACTGATTAAATAGTAATGTTATCAATACGTTTGTCCAAAACAGAATGACAAATTCTAAAGAGCATATATTCGGATGTAATGTTTACCTACGAATTCCAGCTCTATACAAGAAAAGAGGATGTAAAACATCAAAAAGAAAATGTTTCAAAAGAATGTAGTTTGGATTTTTGTTTGCACAATGCCAAACTAAGAATTCTTGGACAGTCAGAACTATTCCGTCATCCTTCCTAGTCCTGGAATCTTCTTTTAAAAAGGAAAACATTACTTCGTCGGAAAGACTCGAGAAGTACCTGTAATACATTAAGCAAGGTAAGCAACAAGTGTGATGAGTTATAATTTGGAAATACTTATAATGTTCAAGGAATATTAGTCATGTACCTGTAATTGCTCCCAATTCTTGTGATGGTCACTTGCTGACTTTATATATTTAAGAGAATTTTCTGTAACATGTACAGCCAACACGGCTACAGGCCGTATAAAGATGTCAAAGAACACATCAAATATGGTGCGCACCAAGTTAATTTCATAATTCCCACTACCTGTACACAAAACAAGTAAAGTTTAGAACAATTTAAGTAATGTAATATACTTGTAAATGCCAAACTGTCTATCGTAGAGCTTACTTACCCGGACGAAGAATAATGCCGTAATACTTTAGTAGAAATTTGTTTAGCTGTGGGTTTTCGATCGGATGAGTATTCTTGTGGGCTCTGACTTCTGACTTTTCAACATCAATAGAGCATACTGGACAAATGAAAGTATTCCTCACAATATCCTGAGCTATCAAATACGGATTTCCATCAGATGTTACAATTACCCATTTTCGGTTTGGATCGCTACGACGAAATTTGGTTTGAATATCATTCAGAACAAATTCGATGTTAATCTTGGAATTAGGATTTTTATTAATGACTTTTTGATCATGAAGTTTCACTTTCCTATCAACCACAGGGAGACGACTGTAATTCAATCCAATATTTTGGGTGTCTTCGTTTGCAGAATTGTTGTCAGTTACATGGTCACAAAGGGTGTCTCCAATCATTTTACATTCACGCCAGACTTTGGCAAAACGGGCTGCAAAGAATTCACTAAGATGTTTCTCATGAATGAGGAGTGACGTTTTCCAAAAGTACTTTGTTGGATAAGGGAAATATCTTGAAAGGCCTTCATCTTGTAGTTGAATATTTGTCGCTTGTAAATTTTGAATGGCTGTTACAGCTGTGACTACTGATATGGGTTGTTTGGACTGATAGGCGATCCTGTAGTTCTTTCCAACTATTTGAGCATTGTCAAAAGTGATTACAATATCACCCTTTGGAATTTCTGGTTCCTTCTTGGCTAGATCCATTATTGTTGTACGAATTGTAGATTCCGATCCGGCACTTCTACTTGACCCCATAATTTGACAGACGGTTTTTGAAGAGGCATAAGAGTACATTGTCATATTTTCAGCTAATGCTCTTCCACTCAAATATTTTCGATTAACAGCTGCGTAAATGCCCTCAACGCAATTTGCAAGATGCTGTTTTTGATGGAGAAGTTTATTCTCTGCATAACCTTCCCTGTTCAGCCAAATTAAAAATATAGAAATTGCACCACATAAATAAGAAGTATATAAACTTGATTATATTAAACATATTAATGAACCAAATTTAAAGTCATAACGGGAAGTAGGCGAGACAAGTAGGCTGGCTTTTTGGAATTAACATTAAAAGCGAACAAGGCATATGCAGCAGTAGTATCTGAATCAACCCATTATTGGAACTCAAAAATGAAAAATGGAAAAAAACTTATCATTAATCATACCTTAAAGAAACAGTTCCTTCCAGGAAAGCTTTTAAAACAGTTATACCTTCTTCATTCCATATTCGATCAGTTCCCAAATTAGTTATGGAATACACTCTTCCCAAGTCCATGAGATTCGTAGCACATTTTGTAATTTTTGAATGAATCTGCTCACCAATAGCTCTCGCCAGTCTTGATATATCAAGATCATTATACTGTGGAAGACTTTGGATCACATCATCAATTGCTGTAAAAAATTAAATTAATGTTTAAATCTTTGATAACTTATTTAGAAGACTTGCATTTTTCATAACGTCACCAAAGACTAACAACTATTTACTAAATTCTTAGATTTTTGCTTTACATGGTACATTTGATGAACCCATTTTAGGCAGGATGTTTAAAGATGCATGCATAAACTTTGATCTTCTAATTTACCATCAAAGTTGCACAGATGCGTGTGAACTAATTATCAAACAAAGGTTTTTTAGCACTTTTAGTAACAAATACTTTCAGTGACATGTGTATACTTGGTAATAATTGTTGCATTAGTTTAGTCAATTGAGCTCGTTTGCGTTTTTGCAGAAATATTACAATGCACGTCTTGACACGGCACAATGACAAATGTTACACTACAAAAATTAGTATATAGCGTGCTTCTCTAGCACAACAACGAAATATGGAAAACAGCCTAAAGTATAATATTTAAATTTAAAGGACACCGCCAGCTGCGTTGCCCTTTGCCTGGAGGGCCGTGTATAAAGACTGATTGCGGCGCCATCAAGGTCATTCAAAATCACCAGTTTGTCTCAATATCAACCGGTATCTATCCAAATTACAAGTTTGTATCCACACAAAGTTGTCAATTTCATGTTGTTTTCTAATATTTGCTGCAAATTACGGACAGAAAGGTTATACTAGGAAATTGCCAGTTTGAAAGTCTCCTTGGCTTATTCAGTCATTCCGATTTATGCTTCAAGTCTTATTAAATTAAATTAACGATGAATTACGTAAGTCAACGATAAAATGTTTTGTAAAATTCACTTCAAGAACCTTGTTTAGCATAAAATGGTGAACCGTTTTGCCGTTACTCCAAGCAAGTTAGCACAGGACCTTATGCAGTTTCTTTATGATTCTGAAAATCCCTCCGAGTGCAGATTTTGTACATTTTAAACCGTTCTCACAAAAACTGCAGAACCTGAAGAATATTGCGACGCCGAAACTATTGTAATGTGCCCGCATCCTAGTTATAAAAGGAATTATAATATTAAAATTATAATTATAGTAATACAAGAAATTGAAAATTATAATAATAACAACAACAACAGTGTGAGCGACGTCAAAATATTCTTGCGATACAAAAAATTAATTTACTTTGCAAAAACAAATGTCCCACCATAGAGACCGATCTTAAAATTCCGGCAAGTTTCTATATTATGAGAACTGTAAAAATGGAGAATGTCGGAATTTGCAGAAAAAATATATGTATGAAAATCCGACAAGCGGTCGTCTTTCACGCGCTCATTTTTGGGAATCTCAGACTCAAACGGCAATTTTATTTGAGATAGAAACATAAAATATCATTTTTGAGGGAAAAATACACGTTTTCAAAGTGTGTTTCATTTAAATGACCTGCGTCAACTTCTTCACACTCAAACAAATTCTCAAACATCATGATTAAAAATCCCGAAATCGGTTTTTGTCTCCCGGGACAGCTCCGAATTGTCAAAAGTCCCACCATTGCCATCACCGAAAGTCTTCCACAAGAAAGTCCTAAAACAAGAAAGTCTTCCTCTTTCTATATTGCTTTGGCTCTTGGCTCAAAGAATTTGCAGAACCGAGCATATTCATTTTGAAAATGGGCCCAAATTCGTATGAAATGGAGTTAGGTCCTTTCATATTTGACCTTTTTTACATTTGATGACCTCTGGAGGTCAATGACTAAATGTTTTGTGAAATTCAATTCACTAATGTTGTTCATCTTGAAATTCTGAATACCTTTGTCCTTTACACGAAGCAATTTAGATAATTTTGATATTTGACATTTGTTGACCTTTCTGGGGGTCCAACAGGTCAAAGGAGTGACAAATGTGGCCAAGTCGTTTAAAAAGTCTTGCTCAGCGTGTAATTCTGAGTATGTTTGGCTATTTTGCGGAACAATTCAGATAACTATAATAATTGACCTTTCTTGTCCTTTCTGGGGTTGCAAGAGTTCAAAGGAGTGGCAAATGTGGTCCCGTCGCTTAACAAAGGTTGACCGGCATGCAATTCTAGATTTTTGTAGCTTTCACTTGACGCTCTACCATCATTTTCATTTTTTGAACTTTGGTGACCTCCAGAGGTCAAACAAAGCGATCACTCGGAATACTCATAGAAAAGTTGTTTCTACACCTTAGCACTACTTAAATAAAAACGTTCAGACTAAAAACCCCAATAGGGTATTCTAAAATGCCGGGGGCCTACGCTTGAGCCTGCTGTAGGGGGTTTTAGCAATGCCCGTGTACACATAAAAAAAGTTTACTACAACTACAATTAACCTTCAACTTTATTAAAAATGTACCATTTTGTAACTATAGTTATGAATTAACAATTAAATCGTAAGACGACAATGTATATACACATTTATGAAAAATACCTGTGTTAAAGTTTCCTTTTTGTCATATTCCCTTATGATTATTTCCGGTCAAAGCTCCCGTTATCTGTTATACACAATTAAAAATATTTCATTACGTATATATGAGGGTATAAATGATATCTTTAACTCTCAGTTCATAAATAATTGACGGATTTAAAACTCAAATAAAATAAATATTTGCATACCTTAATTCTATACTCTCAACACATCACAGTGTATAAACTTTTGTATCGAAGTAAGTTGTTTCTTGATAAATCCGAGATCATGGAAATGCCTTGATTACTGTAATTTTATTAGTTTAACGGTGCACACTTGAAATTGACTCTAAATACTTAATTAAGGAATTTTAGTTCAGGACACATTTTTAATTTGTAACTTTAAAAAGCTTTTCAATTATTTTGAATGCGAAAGGGAAGTGCCACAGAACTTAACAATGCATACAATAATGGTACATAGAATGTACATATTAAATGCATCTATCCTTGACTCTGGATTTGGCTTTTGCAATTTAATAAATAAAAATAAAAATTAATAATAATTATATTATTATAGTGCACATGCAATAAATCTGTGCAATAACTTTAAATAAATTTTCACGCGATTTAACGGGCCATTTGAACTCCTCAGATAGTCAAATTTGACTATCGTTAGCATTACGCGATAGTCAAAATCGTACGGGAAATTGCTAAATTTGATTATCTACGCTCAACTGTAAATCCTTTCAAGTTGGAAATCTTGTCATTAATTGAGTCCATAGACTTTAGAATATTAAACATACTTATATTTATAAAAGGAAATGAATGTAAGGATACAACATTACGTATAAAAGTATATTGATTGATTGATTGATTTACGTTTATTCAAGTATCAAGTTATTTAGTGTACAGTACACTATTTTCATAACACATATACACAAAAAACATTGCTATTAAACAAATATTTATATAATTATTTAAATAATGAGACAGTGTTGTTTCCCAAAAAGTTATGTTATTATTATAACAACACATTACGGAGGATTGTACACGTTTGTTGGAGGATTATTTCTCCTACTTACTAAGAAATTCCCAAGCCTGTCCTGAAAAGCTGTCAGACTACATTCAAGATCTGCAACTTCTTGAGGCATAGAATTCCATTCTTTAATACCACTAAATTTCAGGGAAATCTCATACGTTTTTAGCTTACTTGTGAAATTTGATAATAACATATATTTTGTACTCGACCTTAAATTCATCTGACTAGGAGTTCCGTTAGGTTTTAAAACAAATATGTTTTTTACAAAGTCAATGCCTTTGTCGTACAATAGAGACTCGAAAACAAAAACAGCCGTAAAATACAGATTTTTTTCATGTATTGACAGAATATTTGCAACTTCTAATAGTTCGTTCTCAAACAATTTTGGCTTGCCTCTGTATAATCTTTGCAGCCATTTCTTAGGCCCAAATGCATGATAAATCGAATGGTTGATTTTACTTTGTATAGTTTGAAGTTCTTTTTTAGTTTGGATTCTCCAAATACAAAAGCAATAATCAACAATGGACAACACAAATGCCTTAAGCATAATGCAATAAACTTTAAATGTAAAGAAACGTTTTAACTTATTTACCATTCCAATTAAACTGGAAACTCTACGATTTACATAATCAAAATGATTTTTAAAGTTCAGGTTACAATCTAAAATTACTCCAAGATATTTGAAATTATATACTCTTTCTATTGTACTACCATCACATATAAGACTAATGTCAATTTCAGATATAATATTATTTGCTTTGTGCAAAATGACAAACTTAGTTTTATCTACATTCATTATAAGCCCATTAGCTTTAAACCGTAAACTTACAGCAGATATACAAATTTCCACGAATTCTTTAGCTAGTAAAAGACTAGTATTAGAAATGTAAATTACGAGATAATCCGCATAAAGCAAATGAAGACAATTTTTTCCTATAATTTCACATATCTCGTCAATGTATAATACAAATAGTAAAGGCCCAAAGCGGGATCCTTGAGGAACACCAGCAAAAACATCATACTCGTTAGGTACAAAATCCCCTATGTTAGTACAATGTTTGCGATTATTCAAATAGCTGGCAATGAGTTTCAGATAGTGGCCCCTAATTCCGTATCGATCTCTCAATTTAATTATTAACTTTTCGTGTGCGATAGTGTCAAATGCTTTTTTAAGTCAATAAAAACAGCCATGACACGTCCACACCGTACACATATAAACTCAAAAACATCCTGCGTAAGCTTGAGAATTGCAGTAAAAAACAATCGCCACCTTCTGAAACCGTGTTGATTTTGACTAAGTGAGTCATTTTTACGTATTTCAGAGAGAAGCCTCGCATGAATCATCCCCTCAAGTAGTTTATTTAATACACAGAGCATAGATATTGGTTTATATGAATTCGGTTCACATTTGGAACATTTTCCTTTGTTCAAAGGAATAACTATAGCCTTTTTAAAGTTAGTAGGGTACTCACTAAGACTTAAAAAGTGTAAACAATATTGAAATTGGTAAGGCTAAACTATCCAACCATTCTTTAATGTTTTATAGGAAATGTCTGTTGGATTTCCATTTTCCTTAGATTTCACGGATTTGAATGAATTTGTAACTTCATCAACTGAAGAACTGTAAAACGTTTTGTTGTTTAAATTTATGTCAGAGAGTAAATCGTTGAGATTGCTCTCAGATTCAGAATTTACCGTAAAAGGTTTGATTCACTTAGCTTCACTTAACGCATTACAGATTAAATTTAAATTATTTGTTTTTTCACCATTGTAAACAATTTTATTAATTAATACAATTTCATTATTTTTACCAGTGAATTTTGACTTTACTTTCCAGACATTTGTAGAGTCTAAAGACTCCATAAACAATTTTTTGGAATCCATGTGTTTTAACTGACTAATTTTGTTTACAATTTTATTTCGAAGGGATTTGTATTCATCCCATGTAGTAGCTCAAGTTGGTATTTATGTCTTACGTTTTTGTTGAACAATCCGAGAAATCCAATCAAGTGGTTGTGATTCACTTTTAATGTATAATATACATCGAAATTTTTCACAGTGATAGAGAAAGAATAAAGTTCACTTCACAATATAAACACTATGCATAGACAGTCCTTTTGTTTATAATAGCACTAAATTAGAGACTTTTTCACATATACGCATACACATACACATGCAGGTCAAACTGAAAAAATATAAATGTACTTTGAAAAGTTTAAACTGAATCAGTCAAAGCTGAATTTGAGAGGAGGACGGACGTAAAATTGTTTGTTTACAGTTTTTCCCCTCCGTTTTTTTCAACTCATTAGCTGAAAAATTGGACTAGAGAAAGCAGTCCAAAGGCAATAGCCCCGCACGAGTCATTCTCTCTCTCTCTCTGTTTTTTACTCGAGTTTTTATGTGTATTACATACACATAATATACTTTCACGTGTTTTCAAACAATTGAAAAAGTGCTATATTGTGGCGATTCAGGCCCCGCCCCCAAATACCCGGGTATCACCGCCTTAATCCAATTTCAATGAGGATTAACAAGGTAGTGTTGTGGACTGTGGAACGACGACGAGAAACCATGACGAAATGTCGGGGCACACAGAGAAAGAAGAACGACTACAATAGAGAAAATTGAATAGGTACTTTGTACAAAATGTACAATCGCGGACAGTGAACAATAATGACAAATGGAATTTCATGTGGATATTTTTCCAAATGTGGATATTGAAAAAGTATTGAATTGAAGGCGCTTTCCATACATTTCATATTTGCTATATTTCAGATTGTGGAAATGGAACCGCAAAGAAATTGTCGAAAGCCTTCCAATGGAATTCTCATATAATCGTAATGTAATGAAAGTAATGAAAATGAATGAGTATCTAACCAATGATTTAAGTATACAAAATATCCAAATATCATTATTGTTTTGGCATTTTTGTGACCATTTCAAAGTTGAAGCAAATATTCGCCATGTTTGACTTTGACTTTGAATGGTTAATAAATTCCACATAAGCCAAAAGTCGATGGAAGCAAAAGGGAAATCCAAATCCAGAGCTCGCAATAAGAAATGGCGTCCTGCACGTGTTTAAAGAGAGCTTTGACAAAAACTCACCGCAAATTGCATTATTTTACAATTTGTACAAATAGAAAAATTCCAATTTCAGCTCTCCGCGGAGCACCGGAGACCAGACAAAGCAAACCAAAGCCTTTTTTTGTTGGCGCACTGTACCGTAGAAAAGACATCAGGGGTTTTAATTTAAAGTTCTCCACACACGCGCCTCGCCAAAATCAAACCGTCACTTTTCCCATCACTTTTCTTTGAGCATTCGACAAGTTCAAGTCTCAAGTGTACTTTCACATATATATTTGTGCTCTAGTGCATAACAAACTCTGAAGTCAAAGAACGGAATCCACTGACCCAGCGTATAAAATTGTCGTATTTAAATCATGCCAGGTCGGAAATCATTGGCTAGAATTGCCGCCGCCACCACCGAACTCGAAAGCCCTGGTGGCCATAATTTTGCCAACATATTCAAGCTGGACGGCGTCCGTCGGGTTCAACCGGTTGAAGTCCAGAGCCAGGAAACAACCAGGCAATTGGACCCTGATAGAATCGGTCGGGTGGAGCAGCAGCGGCAACGAATAATTTTCGCCTTCCCCGACGCCGACCCGGACCAATCCGAGTCCAACAACTTGGAACCGGAAATTGCGGAGACTTCGTTGGCATTGACATTGAAACAACATGTCGTACTGTCAAAATCATTCAAATCCCAATCCACCGCAGGCTTTTTGACATTGAACGACCTCCAGCTCAACTTTCTAACCTTCCACGTCATCTTTAACCTCCTCGCCATCGCCCCAATACAAATGGACTTGACGGAGCTCCGCTTCCGGGTGGTCCAAAGACAAAAAACGCCAACGGCCCAAAGGAGACGCGCCGTATTTGTCGGCTGGGTGGTCTTGGCCTGTCTCGGCATCCAAGTCCACGTCCTCCGGATTGGCCACTGGCTTTGGGCTCAAATGGACTGGACAGCGCCGAGCGCCGAGTTCCCGAGGACAGTCCTCGTCCTCTACGTCTTGTTTGCCTACTCGCTTCTCTGGGTCGGCTTCTACGACGTCATGTTCAGCCATTTAAACGACTTTGTCCTCATCCTCAACCATTCCATTGCCCACTTGCACCCAGGTAATTTAAGCTCATTGGGAAAATCTGCGAAATAGAAAAATTCCATAGTTTTAAAAAGATTGCTGAGATCTTTTTACACTGCGTACTTGAGAAATCTTGGAAAATTCGGAGAAATCTTGGAAAATTTGAAACAATTCTAGGAAATTTGGAAAAATTAAAGGAAATTTGGAAAAATTAAGGGAAATTTGAAACAATTCAGGAAAATTCGAAAAGATTCAGGAAAATTCGGGGAAGTCTTATTTTAAAAAATTTAGAAAAAATTTGGAGAAATCTTGGAAAATTCGGGGAAATCTTGGGAAATTTGAAAAATTCAGAAAACATTCGGAGATGTCTTGGAGAATGCACATTTTACATCATAAAATCGAGTGGAATAAATGTGTGTGAGCATAAAACGTTTTAATTTTGTATAGGGGTTCAAGATTGGCTTCAGGATGTTGGGAAATGGCGGAGGAGCCAGAAGAAGCTACGCCCACAACGGCGACGAAAGTCGATTGAAGAAATGGTCATTTCCGTCCTGCCGCTAATTGTGGGCGCCCTGTTGGTTTCCTACTTGGTGCTCTGGGCCGTCGAGCCTACGCTGCTCTATTGGCTCTTGAGCTGGCTTCTCGCCCCGCCCCATTTCGTCTGGACTAATCGCGTCCTCGTCCTGCTGGGCTTCACCATCTTGTTCTTGGTCGGCGTCTTTTTCACGACCGCCATCTACATTGCCGGCTTCGTCCTCCTCTGCTGCATGCAGCGGCTAAGGGAGGAGACGACGGCGGAGGTGACCGTCCTTGAAGAAATCCAGCTCGGGTCATTCGAGGTCACGGTTCAAGTGGATCAAATGAAGATTGAGAGAGCAACAGTCACCCTCCGTCGGATTCAGCTGGAAGTTCATATTTTTAACAAGGCTCTCTCGTTCGTCGTCCACTTGACCAAGTTGGTCGTGATGAGCGCTGCGGTCCTTGGCGGGTTCGGCGTAATCCGGTTCTACGAAAAATCTGGGCTCATGGCCGGCGTGTTCGGGCTCTTCTTCTTTGAGGCCTCGATTATGTACAATATTCTATTCCAACGGGCATTTCTTATTCCGCGGGGAATCACCGAGCTCAAGCGAAGGATTTTATTGTTGGCCGGGACGTCACGCTCAATAAAAGACAAAGCACGACGGACATACTACAAGAAAATTGTGAGGTCAGTGCCGGCATTGGGCGTTCGCGCGGGGAATTTCGGGGTGATGGAACGCGAGTCGACGCTCGTTTTCTCCGACTTTGTGTCGAATCAGATCCTGAGCCTCCTCCTCACTTTTCCCTAGACAATATAATATCTATATGATGTGTGAAGAATGAAAGAATTTCAACAAATTTTGTGTGGCGTCAAATAGTTTTTTTCTCTTATTTCTTGTACAATTTTCCTTTTGTACGCACTGTTCACTCTATAAATGTTTTTCTATTATAAATCTCAAGTCTCAATGCTATATGCTTTTTAATAAAACCAAAACCAAATGGACGTACAATAATGTGACGTATTTTCACGGAAAGTGCGAGTATTAGAAACACAAAAAACACGCACGATGACCTTGAGCCGGATTGACTTTGGTGCTATAAAAAAGTTCAATGGCCGCGAGATTCGCGTAATGCGAATATTAAACGGAGCTGTACTTAGATAATCATCATTGGATTTTTTTCTTTCCATGAAATGGGAGGTTTGGTTTTGAATTTAATAAGCGCTTTTTTAAAACAAAATCAGAGGATATTTAATATATATTATAGTTACGAATCGTCCTCTCATCATTTTTGGCTGCTTTATGTGAATCCTCGTATGTCGTATAGAATGAGAAATCCATGTGTTTTGGTTCATCAGGGCGGGTATTTTCAATTCGTGGAGAGCTCAACGAGATATAATAATAATATGTTGTAGACTTTTTGGGGACGAGCCACACTGCTACAGTGGATGAAAATAAACGAAGTAGGGTTTATAAATGGACATTTAAACTTTGCAAAACCAAATACATGGCCAAATGTAACAACCCTTAGAGCACATGTCAGTGCAATATTTTGGAATTTAAAATATTCCTACTATTAAAAAATAATTAAGATACATATACAAATGCATGGACTATATTGCTAAAATCTTTTAATTTAAATATTGAGCTTCTCCACTCGATTCGAACAGTCTTCACTCATATAGCTAAAACACAAAATTAAGTTTACAAATCAACAATACTTGGCTGCGGATACCCTTAAAAAGCGGAATTTTGAAAGCGCATTTTACGGTATTTCGGTATTTAAAGCCAATTTTTCGCTATCCTTGGCTAGGCGAATCTCGCAAATCACTCAAGTAACTTCGTTTTTATTTTGAGACTGTAGCACTGTGGGACGGTCAAGTCACGTGGGCGAGCTTAGACAGGCTTCATTATATCATTTGGGCGCTCAATTTGAATTTGGAGTGGAATGAAAAGATTGAGGTGGAGGCCGAGTTGTGTGGAGATGATGAATTGTGAAATGTAGACGACGATCCCTGCGAATGTTCGCAATTCGGGCTCTACGAAATCTTGAAAACTGTGGGGAACTCCAAGCAATCAGCCGGTGAGGAAAATCATACCAAAATTACTGCCGAATTTGCATGATTTCTCTGTTTGAAATTATTCTATTTTTTGCAGGGGAAAGCTCCACGAACGGCGTTAGAATTATGCAAACGTGTTACGAATAAATTCAGAAATAATTTGTCACAAATGGAAATCAGTTGATATGGAGAAATCTACAAGAAACTTCAAACGAGCCATCTTTTGTATTTCTAAACAATCACCTCTAGACATTGAAATTCGATAAGAAGTCACAAAAAAATTCCGTTTTTGGGCTACCCCCTGTTACAGCATGTCAAAATTCCGCCGACACCCTCCCTTGTCACATTTTGTCACAAAAATATGGACACCCACCCACCTCCTTAGGGTGCGACTTCTTTTACGGACTTTCCCTTGTTTCTTTTAACTCCGAGTTTGAAAAAGGCAAACTTTGATAATTTAGTTTACATAAAAGCGAAATCGCGATGGGATCAAAGGGATCGAAAAATATCAGCGAAACTAAAGATTCTATGCCGATTTCAAGTTCGAATTTTGAGCAGCCGGCACAAATTGAGCCCCAATATGAAGGAATACCGTCGGAAAAGCCCCACAAAAAGACAAAAACAAAAGTTCCAAATTCCAAAGGTAAAAACCTCAAGCGAAAACAAAGTTCAAAAGTGCAAGTGCGCGCTGATGTAAAAGCTCATGTCAGGGCCGTGGCGGAAGGAAATTCCAAATTCTGCTCGGATCTCTACGCAGTAATAATCAATATTCATTTCCACAATGACTATATTACAAAATACTAAATCCTTGTAGGAATAATTCATTTCTTTTGCAGGTGCTCAGGTCTCGTTCGAAAGAGCTCAATTTGGTGTTTTCCCCGTTGAGTCTGAGCGCTGTAATGGCGATGGTCAAAATCGGAGCTCGCAGTCAGACGAGCAAAGAAATCCAAGAGAAATTTCATTTCCCCAAAGACAATAAAATCCTGAGTTCCGGCTACTCAAAAATTCTCCAGTCGCTAAACGATGTGACCAATCCAAATTTAACGCTCGCAATGGCCAATAAAATCTATGCAGCAGCTGGATTTGCAATTAAACCTGAGTTTGTGAACGTCAGCAAAAATGAGTTTAAAGCTTCAGTCGAGCAAGTTAGTTTCTCGTCCAGTGTGGAAACGGCGGGAATAATCAACAAATGGGTCGAGAAAATCACTCGAGACAAGATCCATGACTTGATTTCCCCCGGTAAATTCAAAATATTCTTTTTTGTGAAATTTCCCCGTGTAAAACAACCATAGTTTTGGCATTGTTTTAGAGGACTTGCATACAGATACAGTGATGGTGTTGGTGAACGCAATTTATTTAAAAGCCAAATGGGTTGAGCCCTTTGACAAAAAACAGACACAAAAAGGGGATTTTCACGTGAGTCTCAAAAAGAGCGTGAGCGTTGACATGATGCGGCAGGAAACCGCACATTTGTACGACATTTTGCTGGAATTGAATGCTCAAGTCATCGCTTTGCCGTACGCTGTAAGTTTTGCTTATTTAACTATAATTTGACGAAATCCCGCTGGAATTCTTCACTGTATCGATTCCTCCAATTGATCGGTACTTGTTTTGAATTGGGGAAATAAAATCAGGGCGGGAAACTTTGGATGTTGATTTTCCTCCCTCCCCGTTCAAAAATAAAGTCTCGGAAACGATCGGAATGCGTACTTGATCGGAACATTTCCAGCAAAACGATCGCATTCTATCGTCTCCGATCGTTTGCTAAACGATGGTCGAGAATCCTATGGATTTTCGAGCATTGGAAATTTCCAAATTGCAATTTTTTAATTACTGTCGTATTGAAAATGAAATGTGGACAATATAATTAAATCTACAACATGTATATTTTATTAAAACTTGAAAAGTAGAACTTTATTACTATCTTGTTAGAAATAGTAACGTGGAAAATTCGAAAAGCCGTTTTTTGAGGGATTTACTACAGAGCGTAAGTTTACACCTTTCTTTCACTTACGGTTGTGGTGTAGATTATTAATTTTACAATTTCCAAGCCACATTAAATAATTTGGCATTGCCAGAACTGCAGTTCTGGTCACAATAATGTTTTTCATTGTTGCTACATGTACATGAGTATGTGTAATAATAATAAAATTAAATGAGCATGGGAATAATACGAAATTTGCTCTATCGTTCATTCGATCGTTTCCTTTAATTTACACGATCGGAATCGATAGGATGCGATCGGATTGTCAACTTCGTTAACCGTCCGAAAGTCCAATAGATTTTTCAGATCGTTCGAACGATCGTCGACTATCCGATTCTTTTTGCACGGGTCAAAGTCTTGACGGTCTCTCAAAAATGCAAAAGGAACTGCTCAAATTGAATCTTCCCCCTGCGGATATTTTGGCCAAATTGAGGAGTGTCGAAATTGAGTTGTCGCTGCCCAAATTCAAAATCGAGTCCACGTTCTAGTTAAATGATCCACTAAAACAAGTGAGTTATTTTTTTTTGTGTTGTGTTCAGTGGGATGAAAAGGCTGTAGATTGTTAATTTCATTCATGGGGGGTGAAACTCATATTCGGAAAGGCGGACTTTACCGAAATTACAAACTCACCTCCAATTTGGGTGTCCGTAATAATTCAAAAAGCGTTTATTGATGTCAATGAAGAGGGAACGGAAGCTGCCACAGCCACCGGTATTACATCCAATTTTGTCTATCAATTTGCAGTCACTTTTTCTTACACGGCTTTCTCTGATGCGTTTGAAGATCTAGATATGTGCGTGTTTGTGAGCATCACTCAGTTTTGTGAATTTTTTAACTGTCCATATAGCCGTGAGTATGGTGAAGGAATCTGCCATAATAAAGCGTTCGCCCGTCGTCGTCAACGTGAATCATCCGTTTTTCTATCAAATTGTGGACGTGCCCAACAATTTACTCTTGTTTTTTTGGGGAGGTTGGAAATCCTGTGGATTCAAGTGGCAAATAACCGCGAAATCCATGGACTCATCTTAATCACAACAATCAAAGAAAATAAAATGAGTACATTTCAATTTAGCTAAAAATGAGGCGAAAGTGTCATGTCGAGTTGCATTTTCGTTTGAGAACTGACAAATTTAAAACATGTTGGGTGGGGAGAAAGTTGAGCAGATGCATTTACAAGTTCTTAGTATTCGGTTTGGGTGGTTTATTCCAAGGCCCTAAATCCCCTTCCAATGCACCCCTCTCCACTAAGGTCGAAACACTTCATTGTAAATTTTTAGCGGAGCTAAAGAGACTGGGATATTCATTACCCGTGACAACGAGGGATTTCAGTCTCTTTAGTCAAATAAAAACCATAGAATCAACTTCCGCAAGAATATAAAGAAATTTTACATAATTGTAAGGAAAATTCCTATTGTCTGGGATTGTAATGTGACAAAAAATGAAATTCAAATTACGGGACAACTTTAATTCCTCAAATTGGTAGTCTCAAATTAAATTACTGTAAAACTTAGGTAGTTAGTAATGGCTCGTTACAAATTCTTCAAGTCGCTCGTGCGTACTGTTTGTTCCAAAGAGGAAAGAGAGGCAGCCGACGAAAAAAGGGGAATATTTTGCGCAAATTCAAGGCCAAGTTAAATTAATTCCCGGATTTAGCCCTACACTTTTAAACCTAGACTAATGTAAGATGATGTAATTACATCATCAAAATTTTGATAACGGAATTTCGGGAAAACATAAATTTATCATGTGCATTTCAATGCAGAGTGAAGAGGCGATTGAAAGAAAAGCCTTGTTGGAATCAAATTGATTAGAAATGCGGATATTTTAAAATACTTGCGCGCCGTGTACAAAACAATGCGCTATATACTTAATTACTACAACCAAGATCTAGGTAGTTTCCATTGGTCATCTTTATACCACAGATGGATAAAACAAAGATTTGTTGATTTTTTAGTGAACTTTGAGGAATGCTGATTTTAAGGTAATTTTAGATGACGATGAGAATTGGAAATGGAATCTGAAATAAATTACGCTGGAGACGAGAAAATATATACGATTTGAACTATCTTCAATTTTTTACTCTCGACTTAATAGTATGATAGAATTTAAATTTCTCCTCTTTTGTTTTCAATCACTAATTCGATTAGATGAAATGAGGATAGAAGAATTTCTCGTTCAGATGATATTTTCTATCACTAAGGACGTCGATTAAATATACTAAAAGGACCGACATGGAATAATCGAATAAAAAGGATGCGGATTTTATACGTGTTAATAATACAATCGCTAAATTGATTTATTAATTTGTCGCCTTCTTTCTTGTCTTTAATTTATTCTTTAGATTTTAATTTACAATAGTTGCTTTAATTTTAGGGAATCGACAGTCAATTTCGTTCTTATATTTATTTAATTCTCGAAAGAATAATTCAGACTGGTCATACGAGACCGAGTTGTGTAGTAGTAGTGAAGTATCTGGGGAAATTATCCATCATCGTGTCCGCATTTCTTGAGTAGAGAAAATCATCCGATGTGTGGTCTAGGATGATCGATGAGTAGATAAAATTAATACTTGGAGCATGATACTTATCATTATGTATAGTTTATGCATAATATTTGACATTTGCATACTATAATTCTAATCTTTTGTTTTTACATTTGACTTTTTAATCATAAGAAATCTCCACTGTGGATATTTTTACATGAAGGAAAAATATGTGTGTGTGTGTTTGTGTTATGTTAATTGCGTAGATACATGCAGTTGTGTCTAGTCTTAAATATATATTTTTCCTCTGAGAGAGGACGGAAAAGATATTTACTTATCTAAAATTTTTCCTTCTTATTTTATCACAAGTAACAATCTATGAACTTTTCAAGGTGAAAATACGAAACAAATACCAAGTAGGCAATAACTTTAAATAGATATAAATATGTATATTTAATGCTTATTTCATATATATATAGCAGGAGTTCGTGAATTCAACCGTGGTATTGAATCATCCTGCGATCATCACATCATTTTATATTTTTTCATTAAATCTTCAATTAAACTTACAAAATAAAACATCTTTCAAAACCCAAGTTTATAATTTTTTTAATTTTTTAATTGAATTGAGTTGAATAAACGCTATTAACAAGTTTAATGCCAATTAGGCACTAAACGCCTAAACACAAAGTACCCTCTGATCAACAAACGAGTCAGATTTCGATCCGCCCGATTTCTTTTCTCTTTTCGTGTGGTCGTCATGACCTAAATTCTGGATTTATTATGAGTCTTTTCATTGTCATATTGATATATATTTTGGGCCTTGCGAACTCAGCAAGCATTGTGTCGTTAGACCCCATTTACACGAGTGATTTAACCCGTGGTTACGTAACCGTGGTTTGGTTTATTTTCTTGTTCACACACAATTTATTCATTGTTACAAGATAAACCATCGGTAGTTTGAACTCGAGATTTCTGTTCACACTCATTCTGTCTGTGGTTACGTAACTTTCCGGTTTTTTGTACTCTTATGTCTTAAATCATCTTAAATGTTGTCGTGTACATACGTTTGTTATTAGCAAACTGAATGTTTGGCAAAGAAATATCAGCGCTTCATTTACTTTACTTATTTGAAATAATATACTAACTTTATCTCTTGTGAACTTGTCGCTTCACTGTCGTGCAAGTCACACGGATTTTCAATAGGCCTCGGCTGCATGCAAGCTTTCATAATCAGCCAAAAATGGCAATCAGTTTGCTCGACACCGCTTCTGATGCTTCTACCATTTCCAAAAACAGGGTTTTAATGCCAATTTTAAGCACACGTTGCCGTTTTTGTGTGCCTTATGAGGGTTTGTGTAAAGATCATGTTTATTCCGGTTATCACTGTCCTCAAATTTTCCTTTTTTGATACTCCCTGGTCTTTGCTTGCTGACCGTTGAACTTCTTTTCTAGCTTTTGAGCCATTTTATTCCAAAAGTACCCAGCTCGCCGTTTTGCATTACGGAACTTTTGATCCCAATCAATATCAATTCGAAGTTGAACAAGGTTGATTTCCTCGTCTTCAGTCCAATTCTTCAATTTTACTTTTGCTTTGGCACCTTTGACTACCTTTTCAACACTCTTTGACATTCTTTTCACTAATAACTTCTTTTTCTGCTTATCATTCTCTACTTGTAATTCGTCTTCCGACGCAAACAAATCACTTGAGCTATAGACTCGGAGTCACTAATTTCCACGTCGGAAGCCATTACTTCCAACGTATCACCAATTCGATGCAATGCGTTGATAGACATTTTACTTTACACAATATATCCTTCTTTGTCGAATGTCAAATTGTTTTCCCTTGAACAATGTTGTGGTCTGAATTTGAAACCAATGTTTGTTAATGTACTTGCGAGGAGTTCAAGCGCATATAATGTAAAATTTGCCTCATATTTTGGCTTTGACGATTGTTTAAACTGGAAAAATTTGGACCCGAAAAATGCATGTGGCCCTTAATGTTTACCGACTTTGTCAAAATTAAGTATTCATTTTTATCACATGAATGATGAAAATTGCATCAGGAAATTCTGGCATACCGATTTTTTATCAATGCAAAAGCTAACCAATAATATGAATCAAACAATTATGCAATGCACTGAATTTTGATCGTCACGGAAAATACCCAATAATAAAACTTTAGTCCCTTCAGTACTGCCCAAAGAAGACCGCCAAGTGTCCCCCATCTCACACATTTCTTGTATATCGCCTTGCATAATAACATAATATGATATAAACTCTAAGAATAATGCAAGCGGCTTTGGCTGTAAGGCCTTGTCTAAACTTATGTACAGGGCCATGATCCCACTATTATTCCTCTCAAACGATTGAAATCCGACATGCACTTCTCTAAACTATCGTTTCTTAGGGCCTTGTTGTCTTTGCTAAATTTATCATCCGGTGAATTTCTTGATCTCGCACGTCTTCTGACAGAATGTGAGCCACAGGAAAGTTCCTAGTTAGTGTGAATAACTCTAATTTGGAATACAATTACCAATTGCGAACGTCACCTCAAATTTGACGATCATCCCCATCTCGTCATCCAAATCATGTCATATTCGGGATCGTCCACATCAATCATATCCACCACAACATCATTATCATCAACAACTTTGTCATTGCTGGATATAGCCAATCTCAAAACTGTGAAAGAAAACAAGACCGTCTAACTAAGTGGTGTTGCTTCTGAGTGGGGATCAACAAGATTTCGTACAGATGCTGGACCAAGACTGTCCACAGCTAGGTCTGTTCGAAAACCCATTTCACCAACGTCATTTAAAACTGTAAACATTGCTGGGAACAGGAAGTCCAAAGGCAAAAATGGTGAGTACATTTGGATTTGGCGGTCCATTTTCTCTTAAGAGTAATCACTGAAATCTATATCTGTAACTAAATATGATAAAATATAAAAGTTACAATTTTAAACTATACCTACTGTTGAGTGGAGTTTCAGTGACAATGACAAGTTCAGCAGAGAGTAATTATGGGGATTCGTCTGACGAGGAAAAGATATCTGATCATGATGATGGTGATAGTTCTACAGACTCCAGCATTATCGACTTTCTCAAGGAGTCCATTGAGGATGATGAAAGTGTCTCCACGGATTTATTGACGTCTCTACCAAATCTCTATCAACCTGCAAATACAAAATACGCCCCTCCCATACGCCTTTCTTATTTTGAAAATGAGTGAAAATCTTAGATACTTTTTCTATATGTCCGAGATTGAATTCCAAATAGCACTTGACAAACAGCACTAAAATATGATGATGAATGAATGATCAAGCTTGTATCATCTAAAAAAATTACAATTTGCATTTTCATGTGTATAAAACGAAACATCAAAAGCAAGGATGACATCACTCATCTGGCTCATTGCATTGTAAGATATTTTAGCGAAGTTTGATTGATGACTTGAAATTTTTGATCGCTGGTAGCTAAGATTTTCTACTCTTAATTTGAGTCTTCAATGTCCCACCATACCTCAATTTTTGTGGCCAGTAAGTATTTATTATGGTGTGAGTGTGGATCTTTAATGGTTATATTCATTGTTCATCCTCGTTTAACATGATAAAATCCTGACGTTTTTTTTCTTTTCCCCCGTGCACACAGTGATGAACAATCTGAAGGTACGTTTTTTATCATATTTCACATTTCACAATATTTTAAGACTTCAAAAATGGGTCAATTCTATGGATCTTGATGTATTACAGAACTGCCTCCAGAAATCCAGAAATATCTCAAATGGCGAATATGTGCAGTCACGCCTAATCTCATCAGAAAAACAGTTTCAAACTCCGGTAAGATCATGATCAAAGTATTTTTGTTAGCTACATATTATACAAATACTTACCAATAGAATGGAAACTTTTAAGTCTATAATTACGTCTTTTCTTACCATACACAGGATTTCGTTTGTTCACTAAACCGGCTGGCTGGTTCGGCCAATTTGGAAAGCACATGAGTAATATTATTTCCCTTCATTCCACATTCTGGTGCATAATTTTGAACCACATTTATAATTGTATAATTAAAATAATTAATAACGACTTTTGTTCCACTTGGTTTTTTTGCAGATGGTTCCCTCTTTCGCTCAACAATAAAAGAATATCAGAAAATGAACCATTTTCAGGGTAATAAATAAGTCTTACTTGGACATGATTCAAAGCATCTTTTTTTTGTAGTTTGAGGTTAATTTAAAATTTAAAGTTCAAAGTTGTGACCATGTTCAAATATTCAAGGAACCTTTCATTTGGGAAGGAAGGATCAACTTTGGAGGAATATGAACAAATTAATTGTTAAATTTGGCAAGAGTCACTTTGGTTTCCTCCCGCAATGTTACATCATTCCAAGTGATCTCAGGGAATTGAAATAGGATTGGGATGCGCATAAAGCCAGAGGGAAAATGTGGATTGTTAAACCAGTAATAAAACTTGTAAAAATACAACATGAGCGGATGTTTAAGTTAAGTGCTTTAATTTTAGTGTCTTAATTGTTGGACTTTTTGTCGTTTGTTTGGATAGACTGCTGGAGCGCGTGGCATTGGGATTCGGGTGATAAATAAATGGCAACAAGTCCCACAGAAAAAAGTTTTCATTGTTCAAAAATACATATCAAAGCCTTTGCTCCTCAATGGGTAATTTTACGATACATCTCGTCCTTAAATCAACATTGTCATTGTAAATTGTTAATGTAATTGCAAAGTGTTTTAACAATTTCCAGCCTCAAATTTGACCTAAGAATCTACGTTTTAGTCACCAGTTTCTGCCCGTTGAGGGTTTATTTATTTGATGATGGCCTCGTTCGATTTGCACCCATCAAGTACTTAAACACTGAAGACAGGGATCGCTTCAAACATTTAGCAAACTACTCTCTAAATAAGAATTGCGAATTTTATTCGAAGAATGAGGATGCAAATTCGTGTAGTGGACACAAATGATAATAGGCTTAAAATTAAAAAAACCTTAACAGAAATCTCAAGAAGATTCGTATCATAATTGTATAAATTTAATAAATTTAGAAGGTTTTCTATGCAATTCTGTCTTGCTTATCTTATAGAACTTTAAAGACTTTTTGGCGACAATTGACCGAAACCGGGACTCATCCAAAAGTGATAAAAGAGATCAAGGAGAAGATCAAGGATATCATCATCAAAACCCTCATTTTTGCTGAAGAACCCGTGACTGGTTCCCTTTTCCACTTGCCAAATCGTTATAATGGCTACGAATTATTCGGTTTTGATATCTTGCTGGATCAAAAATACGTTCCTTGGCTTTTGGTGAGCCTTTACCTTTTCCCTAATGGAAAGTTCTTGTTACAAAACAACAATCAAAGATTTAAATAAAATGTCTTTTGTTTTTGTACACATTGCTTATGAACAAAAGGAAGTGAATATTAGTCCTTCCTTACATTCTTCATCTCCGGTGGATTTTACAGTGAAAGGTCCTTATTTATTAAGTATTTCTTTTTAAACTATGGAGTATATTATATACAAATGAAGATGGTGTGGGTTTACATAGTATTTGTCATTATTGTCGTTATTAAGGGCCACTGAGGGAAACGCTTAATATTCTGGGCTACCATTTACCGCCAACATTGCCAAAACGAGCAAGAGTACGTGCCAAATTATAACTTTATTATAGATGCATAGAAATTGAAGTTAACCGCGATTATCGATACTTGCCAAAAATACTAAAACACATGAAATAATGTTAATAATGCACATATTTTGTGCTATTAATAATTTCAGAAAACCTTTCTTGACAGATTAGACAGAAAAATAGAATGCCCCGCCACGTTTGACAGGAATATCTACACGACCGTCATGACCAAGGATGAAAAGGTCTAGCAGCAAACATTTCGAGACAAATGTGGAAAAAGACGGGAGGTCTGTCCATTAATTATTAATCTGTATTCACTCATCAAGTTGTCTAAACCACATGTCTGCTAAACATTTATGATAATGCTATGATCATAATGATTATTATTATGCAGTACTTGCAAGAGATTCTGGATTTCCTCACGCCGGATGACATCAGGCAATTACTCACAGCGGAAAATGAGCTCTCCCAGTGTAAAAGCTTTGCTCGAATTTTCCCCACCTCCAAAACCCACGCGTACTTTGAGTACTTTGAACATCGCTACTACAACATGCTCTTTGATGCCTGGGAAAATGCATATGAAAATGATCGGATTCTAGCCGTTGAGGGATTAAAAGGGCTTTGTAAGTTGAAACTCCACTTCCCGCCAAGGCTGGATGAAGATGACGGCGTTATCAAGCATGAAAATCCGTCCGTAAGTATAATCAAGCGTAAACTGCATGTCTGGCAAATATTGATTATAGTTTTGCTTAATCATTTTATAATTTTGGACCTTAGACGATCGAGCAACAAGATGAATTGCTCCAACGAGCAATTGTAAAATCAAAGAGGAAAAATCAACCGGACGGTTCTACTAAAAGGCCTTTACTTCCAAAAAAGAAGACACTGAACGATGCTGCTAATAAAAATGGAAATACGGATACTGAGAAATCAACATCTCAATCGGATCGAGATCAACAACCTGCTGGCGTTGAGGAAGAAAAATTGGACCCTTCCCCCAAATCCCTTCAATTTCGTCATCCAACGCGCCTTTTCCGAATTTAGTGTACATGCTAATAACATTACTAATAGTTATTATTGGAGTGGTCCGCCCAGAGCTGCTGCAGCATCTGCCGCAGTCAAAATGGACACGAAATACATGCAATATCAATATCCAAATACTAGCGTTAAACTTGCACAATCCTCAGCGGATGCCAAAGCAAGTTTTCAATCCTACAATTATCAAAATCTTCGGACGAGTAATCGAAGTCGAAGTCAGTATTCTAAACCAAATCAAGTGCTAATTAATGCTGAAGTCATTCCGAATACTTTTAATTTTCGGCATCCAAACCAAATGCCAATGCTCAAATCCGCTTACAGAAATTCTAACAGTCCATATGAGAAGACTTTGGGTATTTTCATATTTTGTCAGCACATATATTAGTTCTCTATACGGTTTCTTAATAGTAAAATTCCAAACAAAAACATGACTATACTGTTAGTATTAAGTAATTTTGTATTCATACTTTAATTTTACCAATACAAATCCTTCATTTTGACCAACGATGACCATAAAATATAGTTCTTACTTTCTTTAATAAGAATCCACAAAATATACAAATATGAGCCTCTCCATGTAAGAGCGTGATAGTTAGTTTTTTGTAAGTCAATATTTGTATTGTTTATGTGGACACAACCGACATTGTTAACGTGGATTGTTAGTAAATTACAAATGCATTTTATATATGGCCAAGTCATGTTTTCAATTTTCAAGAAAATATCGGTTTTCCCAATTTAGGTTACCGTTTTATCTAGTGCCAATTTTAAAACATGTCCGTTTTATCTAGTGGAAATTTTAAAACATGTCCGTTTTATCTAGTGGAAATTTTAAAACAT
>JAIUND010001122.1:0-42055 GCA_034699125.1 Gisinianus flammeolus
TTGGAAGTCGTCGGTTTTTTGGTTGTTTTGGAAGTTGTCGGTTTTTTGGTTGTCTTGGAAGTCGTTGGTTTTTTGGTTGTCTTGGAAGTCGTTGGTTTTTTTGTGGATTCGTTGGTGCGTTGTTCATTTCGGGTGTCAGGAGGGTTTTGATCAGTTAGACTTTGTTCTTCTGTAATAATATAATAATTTTTTTGTTGAGAATTTTTTTTAAACATTTTAATATGGTTACCGTAATATTCTGTCATGTCATTGTCAATGCCACCTGAAAAGTGGTCAATGAATAAAGAGATAGGTAAATAATTGCGGGAATGGGTAGTGTCATATTTGTATTTGTCGGTAGTGGGACCTCGCAGTGTAAAACAAAACTGTTGATAGTATCCATGTTTTCATTTAGATCCACTCGTTATAATACACGTACGTTATAAAATAATACACGTACGTTATGAAACAATTGGAATTTTAAATTCAGGAAAATATACTTGAAAATGCTGACGGGAAAATTGTATTGAATTTTTTTTCCTAAACTGTTCAATTGCGAAATGTAAACTTGCTTTTATTGTGACGAAACTTTAAAGTCAAAAGAGCGGATTTGTGGCAAGTGTATTTGTTGTAGTGTGTCTCTTGAGTAGTGGCTAACTCTCCATTTCGAGGTCACAACGGTTATGCGGCCGCAAAACTTGAACACCAAAATTCGGGATTTTTTCAAATAGACAAACCTATTGGCCTTTAGATGTGTTCATTGTTAGGTATAGAAAAAAAATTCAATTGAATTTTCCCATCTTCATTTCCAAATATATTTTGATGAATTTAAACTGTAAGTATGTTTCAACGAGTTGATCAACATAAAAAGTTTAGAACATTGTGGGATCCTTTGAAATTAAATTAGAGACACCTTTGTACTAAACGTTATAATGTGTACCTTTTCCTTCTTCAGGTCCAATTGGATCAACCTCCATATTATTTTCGTACGCATATCTTCGAAATCGGTCTTTCACAGAGGCTGTCCAATCGATTGAGTCAAGTTTTTTACCCTCTCCCACCAAAAGCTGTCCAGTAACGTCATTGAAGGAAGTAATGAGAAGTACCTAAAAATATTCAAAATTTTGCTAGGTTATTTTTACGTTAAATTGTAGCTTGTTCAATTCGTTTTCAGTTTCAATTATTTCGTGGACACTTTTAAACCGCTGTCGTTATAAGATTTCAAAGTATTATGAATTTTGAATACTTACAGCAAATACAGCAAAGATAACCACAGAGCGGAATTTCTCCATTTTCTTTATCACTGTGGACGTTTGTCCACGCCGTTGGGTTCACTTCACTTAAAATATACTTTGATTGATGTGAGTGGGCCTGCAAGCATAGCTAAACGGTTTGATTACAAAATGGAAAAATTTTGATTTGAATCACTTGGCCACTTTTCTTAGGGTGTGTTGTGGGGAAGCCCTGATATTGGAATAATAAATAAGAAAAGGCTGTTCACTTTATATTTGAATTTAATTCAAGTATTTAATAAACAATAGTTGGAAACTGCTGATAAATTTCCGTACATGCAACATTCTATACAATTCGCATGGGCAATCCGTTGCAAAATTTCGCTGTATAGCTGATGGAATCCCTTGTCATATTTTTATTGATCCTGTATTAGTGAATTCATATTTTGGATTTAAATGGTAAACTCAGCTGAAAATTGAATTGTTACAATAATTCATTTCGTATAGGTTATCAAATGAATTTAAAGTGCTATTTAAAGTGCTGAAAAATTTCCTAGTCACAATCAAAATATCTTCACATGTACTCAAAATACCAAGCTGGTAAATGCTAAACGATTCACTCATTCACTTGCATTTCCAGAGTACAAATATTTGTCAACATCTAAAAACAACTGGCACAGTCGTGAACGAAATTTTGATGATGCATTTATTTGCCTGTGGTCACTTTCTATAATTTTGCGACGTCGCCTTTTCCTCACAAGAGTCAAATCCTGTATCTCTCTAGTAATTTAATTACACAACAAGATAAAAATTTGAAAGGCAAATGGTTTTTTTTTCTTCATAATTTGGATATTCAAATGAGAATGATAATTTTAAGGGGAAAGTTTTTTATGGATTAGCATCGCGGTTATTAGACCTCACTTTCTCTTTTACTAAGTAGATGATAATTCCATGAAAATCTCTCAAATTAGATGGGGGATCAAAAGCAAATGAATGAATGAACGCAATATGAAGGGATAATCAGAATAGCTTTGGCATAACTTGGAAATGTAAACTCGGATGGCTTTTAATAAGTGTACAGAAAATACTACGTAAAGCCAAATCCCAAATTCTGTAGATTTCACTCTTTTGACAACTCTCTCCACAAAATTGTCTAAACTTGACACGTGCTTTCCCTTGTTTTTAAACCTTTTGACCACTTTTCCCCATTCATAAAATGAATGAAAATATAAAGTAAAATGAAAAAGAGAAGAGTCAAGCATCATTCTAACTATTGAAAAGTACAGTTTGGAGCTTCTTCTTCTGTCTTCTGCACGTACTTTGAGCAGTTAAATAATCTAATTAGTGAAGACAAAAAGAAAGGAGGAATTTGGGGGGGGGGGGAATAAATAATGATAATGGCTTATTTGACAAGTCAACTACGATAAATACAAATGTAGGCGGGTTGATTGATGTGGAGTATATAGCTGACGCTAATTAGGCTTTCCCTTCACAAATCTTTCTGTTCTCTACTATCAACTCGTAGATAAAGTCATAACTTCTTTGTCATTTTCATCTTCTTCGGAAGAATTGTCCATACAAAAAGGCTCTTTGTACAACTTTTAATGAATTCACATGGGAGGACTTTTATTGCATATTTAATTTTGTATTCAATTGAGAAAACGTGCACTTGCAGAATTGATTTGGAATGAAGTCTGAAAATTGGGAATATTCGGGATATTTTTATCGAGTCGAATTAAATAAATAGTCAAGGAGGGAAAGAAAGGAAGGAAGAAGAAAGAAAGAAATTAATTGTACATCGTCTCACGGCCCACGTGCGATTTGAAATTTGCAATTTGTAGGAAATGTAATCAGATATTCTGCTATTCTCTCGTCTGTCTGTATCTGTGTCTGTATCTGTTGCCAGTCACAATCCGAGTCATTGCTCAAGAGAATGAAATGCGTCTGTGCTGAGCCGAATGCTGGTTGGAATGGGGGAAAGCTATGGAGAGGCGAACGGGAAATGAGAAATGTAGAAAAAAAAACGGAGAGAAAGTTCGTTCTGGTTGTGGATAGAAACCCGGGTGTTTCCCACTTGTTCTTGTCACTCCGCATTTCCTCTTCCTCCTGGTAACAAATCCTTTCTCACTCTCTCGCTTTCCTTCCCCTCAAAAGAAGAACGTTCACATCACCCCAATGTACAGTCTCCATTACTCAAGAGTCAAATCCAAAGTGCAATCACAGTTTTATTTGTTTTCCCAATTAAAAGCCAAAAGATTCATCTTTGTTAAATGCACATAGTCCAACTCCTAGCAGTCAATTAATTATTAATTAGCGCAAAACTAACTAAATATTTATTAAAATAATACATAAAATATAAAAACTAGTTCAGTCAGAGTTCCGAGGAATAAGGAAATTTGTCAATTTTCAAGTTGAACATTCAAAGCTTTTTTGAGGGAAGATGAATGTTGTAATAAAATACATAGTGAACTCTTAAATGTGATTCTATATAGGAAAACATCAAGTGCTCTATACGCTGTAAAATAAATCCTCGAGAAAGAGAAGCAAAAGAGAGAGATTTTGTGCTGAAGATGTTTTGAGCGGCTCAGTGAGTGGAGAAAATTCAGGAATCTGGATATTTTTTAAACAAAATTTACGTAATTTCAACGAAAAATTACAAGAGAGCCGAGGAACTACAAAAAAAACGGGATGTTTGAAGAATTTACTTGAATTTATGTAAGAATTCACTCTCTTGTTTGTATAAAACTTCCTGGGCTTGGATTTCTCCGTTCCGGCTTTGAACTTGCATACAAATTAATAACCTGCGACCAACCAGAACCAGAAAAGTGTTGAAAATCCAGATGCTTTTTGTGAATGGAAAAGGAAAATTTACTCTTTGAATTTTGAGTTTGTGTTTATTTTTACGTTTTTTACAATCTTGAGCAATTTTTTTTTTACCCTTGTCATTGGTTTCACTTTTGAGCTGAATTTATCATGATCAAAAGAATCAACATGGACTTTCTGGGAAATGAGAAACTCGGAATTTGAGGTACGTCTCTAGAATTCCATTCTAAATGTAAATAAAACTTGCTCAAGGGTTTTGTTCAACACACAAACCAGATTGGATTCACTGTAAATTATTTGCAATCGGATTAAAATCCCCGTTCTGAAAATTTTACCCGATTCTCACAGTTCTATCTATTCTCTCATGAAAAAGCATGCTGAAATGGCTTTAAAAACAATGTGCTCACAGTCATCGTATTTTTACAATTAAAAATTCTAATTGTAAATCTCAATCATCATCAAAAATCAAAGCATGCGTAATCGTAATTTTCTGCTGAATTGTGAATTGAAGGAATTCCACTAGTTTGGATTGTCAAATATATAACAGTGGAAATATATGGTGGAGGATTTGGGCTGCTGAGGAAAATGTAGCAGATTTTTTTAAGGCAAAAAGTGACAGTTGAAAACTATACAGGAAGAAAGAGGATGAGTGTGGAAGCGGGTGGGATGACATCAATCCTCGAGGAATTTAAAGATAAGAAAATGGGGATTCTGGATGACTTTACATTTGTTGTTCAATCACACAATTCCATCCCCCTGAGCGACACCAACTTGACAAATCTCTACAGAGCAGGCTCAAACTTCTCGTCCATGTATGAAATCATCTTATATCCGGATTTCAGTCAGGTCAGTTGTCAATTTTAATCCTGACGATCGTCAGTCAGTCAGTCTGTATTGAAATCCGACTCCCCCGGTTTTTTATGTGTCATTTTCGGTGTTGTATCTCTTACTCTCCCGTAAAAATTTCCCAGTATTTTGTCTCTTCTTTGTTGTCTCGGAGGGCTTTTTTGTCTCTGCATGATACGAGAGCGGAACTCTCTTTTCCCTTGACAATCCTTTTATTTCCACTTGACTACCAATAAATCCAATTTAGTTTCGCTTCCTCAGTTGCTTGACAGGATACAAAGCGATGAAATGGATTGTACGTAAAAGGGCTTGACGTGAAGTGTACACGAGCGAGAGCGAGCGAGGAAGAAAAAAATAGAGAGAGAAAGATGGACATTGTTTTCCTCGGACTCTCGAGTCTCCTCCAGCTTTTCAAAAATAAAACCATCACAATAAAAAATAAAAGAAGAAATTCTCAAATGGCCACATATTCAATTCTCTCTCCATTATCAAATATTTCAAGGGAATGGCCGCGCGTCTCAGTGGATTTTTTTATCGCTCCACTCCATGTAAATTTTAAAGTTGTGCCCAAATTGCTTTTGCTTGTATCCGGCTTTTTGTATTTGTACTAGGAAATAATTCAATGTCATTATGACAAGAAACTTGACAACTTTTATATTTCCCATCTAAAATGAATAGACGGAGTAGGAGTTTGTTTTTATTTTTTTTTTAGATTGTTGAATATCAAATATTGGAGACTGTGAAAGACGAGGGAGGAAAAGGAAGTCACTTTTTGTGTCGAGACAAATTTAATTTCATTACATTTGCATTGTGGAGGAGTCTAAAAATACAAATAGAAATAGAAGGAGTAGTCACATTTCATGGGAAATCAAATATTCAAAAAGTGCTGGGCTCATTTTAGGGGACTCGAGAATGAAATTATGAAAGGCATAATTCAGTTGACTGAATTTCCTCTAAGACTTTCCCCATTTCCCAATACTCCATGCAGCCACAATGAAATCCTACAAGATGGAAAAGAAAACAACCCAAGAAAACTACATGTTTAGGAGTCGTCTCGACACACACAAGGAAAATACCTGGAGAATTGATCATTTCCCTCATAAAATTTGTACATTATTCAATGAGATGGTATCTGATGTAGAACGTATCTTAGAATGGAGTCCCTTTTTACTTTCCCAACATCTTCTTACACTTGATGCAATCAAGTGTAAATTTCTCAGAAATTTCTTGAAGCAAGTAAAGTAACTACTGCAAACGGATCCCGATCTATTAATGAATTTTTCCATAGGTAAGGAATCTGGGGAATCAAATGCCTATTTCTAAGCTTCCTCCTTCCTCGTTTCTCGTATCAAAAGGGAAATGAGCAGGGAAAAAAAAAGTTCCCTCGTCTATGCGTATCTAATGTAATGTGAATTCTTGGAACATGGAGTTTGGAGACAAAATTTTCAAAGAGGAGTCGGAAATGATCTAGATCCACATTTCTTCTTCCCTTTTTGACTAAAAATATTGCCAAAGGGACGGATTTATTACGCGGGATAATCAATTGGAGTGGGGAAATTATAAATACCGTGTGGATTCACTAAAACGTAGTAATATCTGTATTTACAGTTTACATTAGAAGTCAATTCATTTCTGTCACAAAAAGTGCACACACAGTGAGATAGAGATAGAGAGAGGCAGAGAGAGAGAGATAGAGAGGGGCAAAGAGAGAGGGGGGGAGGGAGAGAGAGAGAGCAGAGTCAAAGGAATGTCAAGTTGGAGAATTCAAAACCAGACCATTCCAGCCACAGATTCAATTCCCTCAATTTCATGCCCACGCACAAACAAGTGGTTTCGTTTCCCTTTCAACTTGCAAATCTCTCCTTTCCAATCCGAACGACCTGACTTTAATTTATAGGGACTTTGACATGGTGCGGTGCGTAAAAGCAACAGAAATTGATAGATCAACTACAAATCTACAATTTACTCACTCAATCTCCTCCCCTCATTTCTCCCGGCTTCCTTCTCATTCAATTTATTTCCTATGCTTTAATGGAATTTTTTGTCTTTTATCCGAATACAATATAACTAATATAACTAATGCGTATCGTACATACATACATAATAGATAATAAATTATAATAAATAAATTTGAATAGTGGGGCTGTCTTTGTCTATTGCCTTTGAATAAAAAATACTGTTTTGTTGTCTTTCTTTTTTGTACATTTGTAGATTTACTGGGTACGGATAATATTTGTGGGTCTGTTTCTGTTGGAGTTTTTGGTGGGAGTGTTGGGGAATATGTTGGTCTGTTTGACAGTCTATCGAAATAAATCCATGCACTCCCCAGTCAACTATTACATCGTTAATTTGGCCATCTGTGACTTTCTTGTCGGAGCCTTCGTACTCCCCATCAAGGTCAGTTTTTTCTCTCTCTCTCTCTCTCTCTCTCTCTCTCTCTCTCTCTCTCTCTTATGCCATTTTGCGCATTATTTCTACAAACTACTCCCACCCCCCCTCATCCTTTTACTCTTGCATTTCCCCCGAAAATCTAGAAATTCCCATTTGATGGTTGATTTCTCTGATGAAATGATAAACAAGACATGCCCAAGATGCGTACGGAAATAACTTTATTATTACTCTGTAAGCAATATGAACATGCGGTGGCGATACAGAAAACCCAAAGCATGTGTGCACACAAGTACACATATACACATCATTCATAATTTCCCTCAGACGATCTCTCTCATTTTCCAAACAGCCGATGGACATATCTAAGCTGTACAAATAGTATATAAAGTGTGAGCGAATGTTATTTCAAGGAAACACTTCCAAAGTGTTTCCTCTGCGAATTTCAAAGGCTTTCGACAGAGAAAAAGAATATGAGCTCTCGCATGCAAATTCTTTAGCCGTGTCCTCCGTTTTTGCCTGTAGGGATAAAAAAAAAAAGAATAAAAGACGTACAAAAGATTCGCTCGACACAAATTGGTGAAGCTGCAAAAATTTACAGCTCTATACGTATTTCTTTTCATGGATCAGAGTCGAGTTGAGTTGAGCTGAGCTCTCTCTTTGCAATTGAAGTATGTAGGACAAATTATGAAAAAAATACTTACACATAAGCAAAGATGTATTTTTAACTTGTTTGCACATGGTCAGTCATATCGAATGTATATCAATATAAAACGGGAAAATCTCTCTCGGAGTTCCATTGCTGCTCACGTACATACAGTGTCATTTCATGAAGCACCAGAACAAATATGACATTTCTAATTTTATTTGAGGGGCTGACATAATATAAGTAAGAATGCTTTTAAGCCTTCCTCAAATTAAGTTGAAAGGGAACGATTATGGAATGTGTCAACAATCCGTATAGTTGATTTCACCTTCCGAATTGCCAACATTTCAATGGAATGGAAACGGCAGGATATATTTATTCTGTGGTGTATACATACAATTCCAGGGACAGAGATGAAACTCACTCGACTAATTAATTAGCTTGTGAATGTACATACTTGTGACGTGTTGGTTGAAGTGAGGATGGATGAACAAAAGTCATTCTCATTTCCCCCAAAACGAAAACTGAAATTTCTGGAAAATTCTATAATAAATCCATACATATCGTTCAAGTGTTTAATTTGATTGTCATTGTCATATTTACTGCGGAATCCAAATGAAGAATGGAATGAATGCTTCGTCCCCCTTTTCCCCACTCCTCTCACATCACAATAACAAACTTACTTACTGACGGACGGACGGACAATAATATACTAACTTACATTGAAGCAGAGGACAATTTTCTCCCACTCAATTTTCAATTTTCAATTTCAATTTCAAAGAGAAAATAATCCCACTGTCAATTCCTAAAACTTTTTGTGGGAACAAAAGTATTGGGAATTGACAGTGGGATTATTTCATTTGACGTTGTCTCAGACCTGCCATTAAATTCACTTTCCCAATTTCAATGTCCCCCAATCTCAATTCAACTTGATCGTTTTTATTGTGAGTGGAGCGAGAGCAACAGAATGAAAGAAAGAAAGAAAGGTGTGGAATTCCATCAAGTAAATTAGATAAGATAAATGTCTTGAAAACTCCCTCATTAACTGTCATTTTGGAAATGTCAAGGACATTGTAATTACTTTCCATTTGTTTCTATTGTTGGATACAAACTAAGAATAATCACAATAATTCACACCCACGGAGTAAATCTCCATTCTTTGACTGTACCAAGGAAACGGATGTCTCGCAATTCATCTGTGTTCGTGTGCTCCAGCTTCAGCTCCAGTCACGCCAGTAACTGTTTATTCATCCCGCATTTTATGACGAAGCAAAATGAAATTACATACAGTTGTCCGTAAAGAAGCCGAACAAATTCCCCATTGAACAAAAGGAAAGGAAGAGATTTTGACTGTCTCGGATCTGTCTCGAGTGTTAAATAGTTTGTCATTCGACATTTGTCATCATTCTTCCCATTCGTCATGAGTTTTCCGTATCCCTTTCACAATTATCAGAAAGATTGCTAATATTCCGCAAATAATTAGTCATCATCATATATAATTACAAGGACTCCAACAAACATTTCATTTCTCAGAATTTAAAGGGGACATGTCAAAATTATTCAAGTTTTATTCATTTTAATGATTTGGTAGAAAGTTCGAGGGAATTGCGTCGACGGAATCAATAGGGAAAGCGGATTTACCAGAGACAATCTGTAGAGACGCCATAAAATGATCTGGCTCATATACGTATCGTATATTTATATTTATAGAGTTGGGAAAAGAAACTGTTGACTCTTCCCCGATGTGATTGGGAGTATTTTCCCTTGAATAAACATGAGATTCGTGTTCTCTCTGTCTGACTTATTGCAGTTCTCATCCGCTCTTCGGCGGACTCGGCTCAAATAAATCAAGGAATTTATGTAATTGTACCAGAAAATGTGTGTTGATTTTACTGGTTTTCTGGGATTTTATTTTATTTGATTTGATTTGATTTGATACGTTGTACGTGACGCTCAGGAACATTATTGGAACGGGAATTGCCTTGAAACATCTATTCGTCCATCCCCTTCCTCAATATTTACACGCTGAGACGCTGACCGCTGTCTGTCAATACGCAAATACGCACCACGCACACACACACACGAATGATACATGGAATCAATGGGAAATCGGACAAGTCTTGAAATGAGTCCTCACATTCAGCCGAATAATAATAATTACAGATATTATTGAATGCCCTTGATGTGGCAACACTTTGGATATCCCCTTTTTCCACCCAGAAAAATCCATGAATGTCTACGAGCCAACAGTAGAAATCCAATATGCACACTTGAATAAACTGTAAACTCTCTCACAATGAGTTAATGAATGAAGAGGATTGTCCATTGCCATGCTCAACAAATAAGCAACATGTGATTGAGAATTTCTTAAAATCCTGAAAATCATCCTGACGTTTATTGTTTTTCTTTCAAAGTCCCACTTGGGGAATCTGAATGAATGTGAATTGTTTTGATTGGGGATGGCTGGGAGCTTGTGGATTTTAAATGGATGTACATTATAATTTAAACCTTTGATAGTTATTTGAGCTGACGGCGGAAGCCAACTTGAACATGTTGAATGATGGCTGGTGTACGGCAGTGAGGTATTTGGAGACTGTCATTGTTTTCGCATCCGTCTTCACTCTCAACGCCATTTGTATCGAGCGGTAAGTTTTCCCCATTAAAATTTAATAATTTGTTCATTTGTACTCTCATCAAAAAAATCCAGCTTAGGAATGATAAAATGATGAATGATGGACGTTCTATAAATAACTCAAAGTAGGTACAAAAAGAGATATTCTTTTAAATTAAGTTTGACTACAGATAAATTTCATAAACTTGAACCTGTGACTGTGAGAGGGGAATTTCATGGAGAGAGAGTACAGGTAAACGTCCTTTCCCTTCTGTTCCGTCTCATCTCAAGTCTACTTTCCACAAAACTTTCCCCACTAAATAAACAAATTAAAGCGGCTTTCCCCTAATATTTTGACTGGATCATTTCTGAATACATGGAAAGTCAGTCCCCACCCAACTTTTGTTCTGTTCTAGCATATGAATTCAACTTTTAACTTTTCTTGCTCAGTCTCACTTGTGCATTTTCTAAAAATGCGGATATTGCAAATATCCGTGTCCATCCATATAGTTCCGTAGTTTCATCACCCCTTTCCCCAGACTTTTAATTACTTTACGTCGAAGTTCAAAACCGGAAATTAATTCCACAAGGGTGCTACTAATTGCTTTAAAAATCTATTTCAATGGTTTTTTTTTAAAAAAACTTTTTTCTTTTGGGAAGAGACGAGCCACTTATTAGTTCCCTTTATGGAAAATCCATTTCCATTAGATTTGAAAGAGTGTCGTCATTTCATGAGTGACCTTTTCTCCTTACATCCATAAAATTAGCCTTTTTCTTTTTGAGTAAAAATTCAAATTCATACATGGTCAAAATTTAAAACTCTCTCATGTTTTTCATTGGGGTCATTGGGGATGTCGATGAAAATTTCCAATTTCAAATTCTGGGAAGGAAAGTTCAATTTGATTCAAGTTGACTTGTTTGACGACAACTCGGGTCGAGCTTCCAGTTTCGTATAGGCGTTTTTTTTGAGTCCTTGGATTTGAGATGGAAAATGGAAAATGGAATACTAATATTGTTGATGATGATGATGCGGAGAACTCTAATTACATTGAGTACAAGGAGAAGTTTGAAAGACGCGGAAGTTCGTCAATCAAAACGTCAAAGAGAAATTATATTGTTTGGATTTCTAGGGATTGGATTTGGATGTGGATGTGAATAAATAATGTGACTGTAGTAGTATAGTTTCTCCCAAAGTCGGTAAGTAAGTTGAAGCATGGGATTCGAGTATTTGCTGTGTAGGATTCCTCGTACGAAGGTTGAATGAACGTGTAAAGTGTGGTCTTGAGGGACTTTGGAGTGAGTTAAGGAGAGAAAATAATAAGTAAAGATCTCAAATTACGTGTGTCTCTTCCATTTAAATGAATGTGTAATGTGTTCCAGAGTTTTAGAATTGAGTTCTCCAGAGCACAGCCTCCACATTTTCTTGGGGAAAGGCAAATATACATTCTCTTTTGTATTTTCTTCTTCAATTTTGTACATCAGAAAACTATACACCGTGGAAATTGTAAATAGAGTTTTCAACATGAAACTTTCCTCTCTCTCTTTCTCTCTCTCTCTCGCTTTCCTTGTCCTGAGGGGGGAAATAAACTTAAGACTTCCATTCATTTCAACTAGAAAGACAAACACAATTTTCGAGAGAGAGAGCCTGAAATCGTGTAAAAAAGAAATGTGCGCCAAGGAGCGAGTTAAATATTTAATAACTTAAGTCAAGCACACCACCGTCATTTTTTTTACGTATTCCACGAAACAAAACACATCCGGATATTAGTTTACTTGTTATTTGTTTACCAGGAAATGCACGAGGCAAAACATTTTTCCCTTCGTTTTTTTTTTTCTTTATCAATTTATCAATTTTTCATTCTTTTTGTAAATCTGTAAATCTAAATGGAAAGTTTAATATGTTTGTATTCAGTTGTCATTTCATTTCATTGTATTGATGATTCCAATCTTAGCGGTTGACAGATCAAGATATTTTGCTTGGCTATTGAAAATTCATCGCATAAAAGGATTTTGACGCAGTCTTAAACTGTACATTGGAAAGCTTTTATGCATTCATAATAAGCTTTTAAAAGTGGGAGTCGAGAACGTTTGTTGGTACTCCCAACTTGGTATGTACGATACATTTGTATACATGGAGGAGCAGAGTTTGAAAACATAAACGTGTTGGATTACTTGGAATCTCCAACGTGATGTGTAATTCTGTACTATTTGCATATATCTGTAAAAATGAAATGCAGCTCAAATGAGCTGAAATGCAATTCCATTTGTAAACAGGAGAACCTGACCTGAATTTGAATCCCTTGATGAAATAAAGATCTGTTTATCATTTGATGGAAATGACTAGCGCTACAAAAAGTCTACGTCAGTTGATTTCCACATTTGTCCTTGAATGTTCACGCCGTTCGAGTTTCTCCACTGCAATTTAATTATTCCTTTTAACTTTTGATTGACGTTTGACTCATCACAGAGACAACAAATTTCTCAAGCGACACTTGCATATTTAATTACACGCTGAGTTGGGATCACCAACTTATTGACAATCATTTGAATCCCACGCAGTTAAATTCAATACAGTTGGTTTTTTTTGGAGGATTGTTGACATTTTCTCATTTTCAACTTAAACATTACAAGAAATTCAAACTCCTACAGTTTGTCGTCATCAAAGGTTTTTCGGCTTGTTTGCTTGTTTTGATTTATTCAAGTGTTCAAACATTCCTTGACAAGATTGAGCCGTCCTTCTATGATGAACACCATTTAGAAGGAATTTACTAATATAAATGAAATTTATATGATTACATCAATAATTACATACAGAATCATTTAAATGAGGGACATTTCTGTCAAATAAGTCCTCCCATTTGTCAGGATTAGCTTTGACATTTCAGGAATTCCCTTTATATAATTTGCCTGTAATGTGAAAAAAAAGGAATCCATATGTACTTGAGCTTGTTGCGTCACAAAAGCAATTGCATACGGAATTTGTTCTAGTTTGCATTCAGTGAAATCGTCTCGTTGACAAATGACATTAAACAAATTGGACTCTTACATGGATTTTTTTTTTGCTTTACAGTTACAAAGTCATACGACAATTTTCTATCATTTTCCGTGTCCACTTGTTTTTCCTGAGTTCCACTGGGAATGAGAAAAGTTGCGGAAAAGGAAAGGACTAAATGGCATGATTTTTGATTTGTTATTGCAGATATTATGCGGTGGTGTATCCAGTTCACAGTCGAATTTATCTGACTCACTCGAGAATCGGCCGGGTTTTAATGCTGGTTTGGATCTTTCCCTGTTTGATTGCTGGGCCGAGTCTCTACCCAGCAGCAGCAACAAGTCAACAATTGGTCTCCGAATTCGGGGAATTCACAAGGACAACTTGCTTTGACCGGTAAATCTCCTAAATAATTTGATGATTTCCTTGGAATTATGAAATGAATGTCCTGAGAGTGAATTGTCATAATTCAATTGAGAATTGTGAGGGAAATCAAGAATGCAGCTCATGCATATCATCTTTCATCTTTCAGACAAGCAAGTGCAAAAGGCAAAATGATAGAATAAACTTCAGATGAATGTGTAGGAATTATTATAATCCAAGTTGTTCGTTCATTCTCTCGATTGTGTCGGGAAGCTAAGAGCAAACTTTTAACATGTCATTTTACCACTTGGTCCCGATTCCCTATAGTAAAACACCCACAGAATGAATAATCTTCAACGAACAAAAGAACAAAGACAAGTAATTGAACGAGACAAGGGAAACGAGTAGAGTTGTGAGTTGTGAATTATACGTACAACTTCTTTGTTGTTTGAGGACACAGTTGACAAGATGAAGTAACATTTAAATCTGTATTTTCCCAATGGATAATGAAACAGAGGATTCTACAATGCAAAAGATTGGACTGTCTCTAGCGAGAACAAAGCCAAAAGTAGTCTTGACACCATACGAATTTGCATTTTACCCCAATTTGTGGACAAATGAACCCATATATCTTATATTTTGAGAGACTTGCAGATTTTGAGCACATTTCTCTTCAGCGGGAATTTTTTTCTTTTTTAGTGCACACCAAGAAAATAAACATTGTAAAAACTCGTAAAAATTTAGCATGCTGTAGCAAATGTTGTAATTACAAGCACAAGATATCGATTTTGGAGCAATTTGTAGAAGAAGACAAATATTATTTTTAGGTAATTCTAAATTTGTATTTGCAGACAGACTACTCGTCCAGAAAAGGAACATGTAAGAAAAGTTTATGCACAAAGTCAGCCTCGACGAGATTCTCAATATAGCTCAAAATCAAAACTATATACGCAAATACATACATACATATTATGTATATGAACTAGACTGTGATTGTAATTATAGGCTAGGAATCGTGTTGGGGGTTGATATACAATCAACGCGGATTTGGAATTCCGTCAAATTATTCATATACAAGATGAAACTTTCTTTGACAATAAATGATGACAGTTGTTACTTTTGTTTTTGTTGTTGTTTGATGGTTGTGCATAGTTTCAGTGATGATTTCCGGCGAGGTTATTTCATCTTCTTGTTCGTCTTCATGTACGTTCTCCCATTAATTTTCGTGGGGGCAACGTGCATCTCCATAACACGGGCACTCATGAGGAAAATCCCTGCACAACCTCACCGAGATCCCCGAGCTGTCACACTCGAGAAAGGACGACGGAAAGTAAGTTCATCAACTTTTATCACATCAACTCATTCACTCACTGTCGCCTCTCTTCTCTCCGTCGTCTCCGTCTCTCTCTCTCTCTCTCTTTCTCTGTCTCGGCAATTCCCACTGTACTAAACTGTATTTGCGTACCATGAAATTCCTTCGTCTTTCGACTTAATGAGAAAAATGTACAAACTTTTATTTCACAACATGAGGGTGTTATTTGTATATTTCATGTCAAGTTCAAACAGTACATCCATCTAACACATCAAAGCCCACACTCCCCCCCCATTTTCTCTCGAACAAAACAAAGAAATTTACCTTTAAATGACTCAATTTGAAATTTTTTTCCTATGAAAAAGATGAAGGATTTTCATTACAAACATTGTCAGACTACAAAAGGTTGATATTTCGAAATCCATCTACAAAATGAACATATTTCTGTATAAGGAGTTTTTCCAGCAGGTAGAAGAAAAGACGGTTTTTTATATTTCTTGGATGGATGGGAAATCACATAATTTTTCGCGGAAATTGGAGTCTGAGAAATCTGTCGTCGTAGGACCTTGATTTATTAATCTCGTGAGTAGCTGAGCAAAGGAAAAAATCCTACATCACAGGCGAAAGTCGAAAACCCAAACAAAAACGTCACTAGTTTTTATCAAGAAACTAGAAATCTAGTAAAGTGTGTGGTTGAATTACAAAACTTTCTGATGATACAAAAATGTGTCCATACGGAGAGAGAGGTGGAAAAGTAGAGTTAACGGATGGAAACGAAAAGAGAGAGAGAGAGAAAAAAAAAGGAAGACGCAGGCAATAAGAAATTGGATGTAAACTTTATTCGTGTAATTCCCATTGAATTCCGCTACCTTGACATCCTTGAGATGCTTGGAATTGTACGTTTAAAAAAGATTCTCTGAACCATCTGTATAGAGTGTGAATGGAAAAAGTTTCAACATTCAACTTTCATCGTACGTATACTCCTAATTTATGTATTCGTATAAAATTCTAATGTGGACTTTGTCGGATTTGGATTTTCAGGTTGCTCGAATGGTTCTCGTCATTGTTCTTGCGTACGTCGTTTGTTGGAGTCCATATTTTTTGGTATGTGTACATATTCAGCTATTATATACAAACTTACAAAATTTCCACCATTCTCCATCTCCATTTGTACATGCTTCATATCGTATTTGACAAATATCTGTACAGCAAGCTCGAATTTCTGTCCCGTATAAGAAATGGTTAACAAATCCTAATGCAAAAATGTACGGTTTTATTGAGAAATTAACTCCTTGTTTTGAATCTCAATAAATTCCCTTTTATCCCTCATTAGCCGTTTGGATACTATATGCTATCATCTATCATTATTGTTATTCTTGTGGGATTTCCCACTGGATCATGTTTTTTTGAAAACAAAGTGAAAAGGAGTGTTGTTTTCCCAATGGAAATTGAAAATTCCTTTTTAATTTGGGGCGAGGGCCGAATGTAGAACCCCAATTAGGAATTTTGCGACTTGATTATACAAGCTAAAAACCGAGACCGAGACCACGAAACCATGTCAAAAAGGTAAAGTGAAGCAAAGGTCTCCGAGCATGAATGTCAACTGTCAACCCATATTGAATTCTCGCTACACCACGAGGCATCTTCTTTGGTTGACACAAATTGAGGAGACATTGAAATACGAAAACAAAATTTACGGATAGTAATTGGGAAAATCCACTAATTTTATTTGACAATCCATTTACTTGGAAAAACCCTTGGCAGTCTATGTGTACTTACTTTGGAAAATATTTATTTAATTAAAAAATTGTCATTTTTCATTCACTCAATTTATTCAAATGAGATTCTATTCATTTGAACTGCAGAGGCATTACAAAAATTGAATGTGCATTTTCTATTCTTGTATTTTGTCTGGATTTAGGTGACCGCGGTGACGCAGTTGCAGTCAAGTAACTTTCTCCATGAGGGCCATTTCTTCTTTACAATGCTCTGCATCAATCTTCTTTGCTTTACAAACTCCTGCGTCAACCCATTCGTTTATTTTGCAATGAGTGCTCGCTTTCGGAAGGTAATAAACTCACGGCAATGTGTACATTTTTGGGGGATCTCTTTCCGTGTCCTAATTTTTACATGCATTTTTTTATATTCTCGTTTCACTTGACAAATCGGAAGCTTCAGTGGCTCCGGGATATTTTTTACTTTCTCTCTCTCTCTCTCTGTCATAATCAGTTGCCGTCGTCTCTCAACTCGTTTCAGTTTCAAAGCAGTAGATCCATCATTTGCCCTTAAAAACTTTCACCTTTCCCGTTCTCATTCCTTTCCCCCTTTCATTTCCACAGTAACAAACTTCCATCATAAAACAATGTATATAATATATAATAATATAGCTTATAAAAGTTGACGGTATGACGGAGGAAATTTTTTTAACTGCGAGCTGTTTATACATTTCAAAATATACTAAATTTTGTTTCCATTTTCAGTACAAAATTAATGCTTTATGAACACGGGGGATTACAACACTTTTTTGGTAGTGTCATTTGACTACAGCTAAATGTAATGTTAATCTAAGGAAATGGATTTGAATTTCTGAATTTTATTTGAATTTAACGTGGAAGAATTTTTGATTTAACTGACATTTTAATTGCTCACAATTTAACTACAGTCAAATAAAATTTGAAAAAAATTAGAGCATGTTTAGAATGAAATTCTTTAAGAGTATTTTTTTTTTCGGAGTTTTAGGACAAAATTTATAATAGAAAGTAATTCACCGAACAAGTGTTGTAGTCAAATGACACGCCTGTACTCTGTACTCACTCTGTACTCTGCCGTGTTAAGTAGTTTAAATAGATTTTGAGTTTTGAGAGGAAACACAAATCTTCGTTTGTTTATTGATTAGAAATTACACGAGACAAAAACATTTCCTTCTTATTTTCCTCCGAGTTTCCCTTACGATTGGGAATAATTCGTCCCGCAAAGAGATGATTGACTCGTTATATATCCTGCTAATGAATGATGATGATGATTTTATGACAAAAGATAATGAATGAGAGAGTGATCATTATCTTTGGCTCGTTGTTCACATTGTGATGACGAGCTCCAATGCAATGCTCTGACTGCGACGGTAACAAAAGTGGAGGAGAATCCCTTGTCTGTACATTACATAATACATTGTTTTTTACATATTATGACTAGAAGGAAACGTGGAAGGTGGAAAGTTGTGATAATTAATGGAGTTATGGTTTCGTTTTGCAGGGTTTTAAAGGGATTATGATGTCTGTGTGGCGGTGTTCAAGGAAGAGGAGATATTCTCCCGGGAACTCGACATCTTCCCTCCGTCGAGTCAATGGCTTCCTCCATCATGAACAACGTCATAAGAGCGACTCACCTTCCCCCATCACTCCCAATAATTCCACCGGTAACATGAAAGTAAATGCGCTTTTCTGCTCTTCTTTCTCACGTTCTCTTTCTCTTTCCATTTAAAAGTACACAAATCCCCCCATAACACACACTAAAACTTGAGTTTTTTCTTTACATCTTTTCCATTCCCCTAAAAATCCTTCCATTTCTCTTCACGTCTTGGCTTCGAGCTTCCCATGCTTTTTTTATTTTCATCTCATTCCAAATCCCAAACCTTTTCATTCATAAGCTTTTCACTCTCGATTTCCGTCTGCTCGCCACTGTGACTTGTGATCGTACTGTAGTCGTTTCCACAAACTTTACTCACACACACTTTAATCTCCAATAATGAACAAGGAATTTACTATAGCTTACTAGAGATCAAAGGAAACGCAATATCCTGCCAAGGCTGCTCGTAAATTTACTTCAATCTGTGGGTACAACAAAACAGATTTTGACAACCATGTTCATGCTCGTGATTCGCAATGGAAATTGAGCTGTGGGACAACAACAAAAGTAGTTGTCTGAAATTGTATGAAGGGAAATTGTAATTGTAATTGTAATTGTGAATGTGTCTGAGAGGATTTCAAAATCCACATTGAAGAATCCCCAGATAACGATATTGATGAATGTTTTCATCATTTTTTATTTCATTTTTTGAATGGACTTTGGAGACTGGAAAAAAGCACAAAAGTAAATATTTTGTGGGGGAATTCAATGTGACGTAATTTCCTCTCCACAGAACTGTACCAAAGCATTATCTCATTCGAGGAAGGGAAAGCAGAAAAGGGAAAGTTTGGCATACGCAGGATCTTGTCAATCTGAAAGCTTTCTACACACAACTTTCTTCATGAACTTATCGCGTCTCGTCAAGTTCTGCCTTTCAAATTACTTTGAAAGCAAGAAGTTTTTACATGTACATTTTGTACGTGTACTTGAGTTCAAACACTTACATTGAGAGTTTAAATGAAAAATCCGTCAGTCACCTTCCCAACAATTCAACTCAATTTCCTCGTTTTCTATGTATATTTTTGGATTTTATATCTTTCTTGAAATCATAGCTCGAGGAAAGCAAATAAAAGTTGAGTAATATTAAAGCTATTACGAGCACCCAGAGAGATATTTCTATAGAAAATGAATACATGATAAATAAATGACTTCACTCAACAAGTTGAGTGTTCACGTCACAGATCAAAAATGTCTATGTTTACGAGGCCGGAACGCAAAAATGTACACGATAATACTCAATTGTATTTTACATATCGTAGAAATGGTGGAAACTTTTCTCGACAAATTGTATTTCGTGTAATGACCTGTTCTTTAAAGAAGGGAGAGAGAAGCGGGGAGCTTTACAATGATTTATTCGCTACGTTTTGACAGCACTTTGGCATGTTCTTTCCTTCTCACTTGTAGTCAGTTCGTGGTAAAACTTTGACTCCTTAAATTAATGTTTGAGATGAAAAGAAGGGCGATATTGAAAAGGGTTGGGGAAATATAATGATTAATTACCAACTACCAAGAACTCTGATTTGAGACAGGTGTGGATTCTCTCTCTCTATTTCCTTCTGCTCCTGCTCAATTAATATTCAAAATATTTCTTTTGTCTTTTCCTATAGTTGTTATGTTCTGAAGCCATGAAGGAAATCCTGGGACTTCTCATTGCCCTATCGTATTACAATTTTCTCTTTTTCCCTCTGGATTCCAAAAAAAAAGTATTTCCATGGAATTAGACTAAAGGGAAAAAGCTTGAGAAAAGCCTTCAATTTATCTTTGGCCTTGGTTTACACAGCTTATGAAATTAATTATTTATGGGCTACTTCAAACTCTTTACATGCATGACAAAGAGATTTTTTAATTTACTCCCAATCTCACATCTCTCTAGTCGGCCACGAAATACGTAACCAAATGGAGTTTCTACAGAAAATATTTACAAAACATTTACCCGGAAAAACAGTACATATTTGTATTTGTTTTAGATAACATTCAAATGCAAATAATACGAAGAACTGCTCTCGCTGTTGTACCAAACATTTCTCACTTTTTTTTCTGTGAAGTTTTCAACCTTTTAAAGCGTTTAGCCTCATTATAGCATTGCAATTTGCAACTCTAGAGAAATATCCATACAAAATATACATAAGTATATACTTTTATCTGTCAAAAAATAGTTGATAGTTGTGTTTTTGTTTGTTGGTCAAGGAAAAAAGGGTCAACTATAGTGGTATTCGTTGTTTCCTGAATAAGAAAAAACTCCATGAATGTTTTTTAGATTTCTCTCTCGCTCTGCCTTGGAAGAATCTCAATACTTGATGTGTTTTTTTGGGCATTCAAAGTCCGTCAGACTTTTCAGTCATCCACTCTCTCTCTCTCTTTCCAGCCAGACTATTTCCTTTGGTATTTTCCAGTCAAAGGAAATTCTTGCATGAGCATGTACAATTTCATGTATGTAGATTCCTCACAAGTTTTTAACAGAACGTGAGAGATTTTCATGTTTAGTTTATTTTTCATTTTCTCTTGTACGATTTTTGATTTTTGTACTGTTAGTAAAAACAAAGATATCGTATATCTACATAATATATGGCTTATCTGCAGGATAATTTTTAGGAATTGGATCTAGATGGAATTTATTGTACAGAGTCGATTGGGGTTTCCAAATTCAATTGTAGCTCCAAAGTATTTACACTCGTAGACAGACTGAATTGAATTTCCCTGAAGGAACAAAAACAAAGCAAGTGAAGGATATGCAATGTGGTGATATGAATAACGAATAACTGAAGAATTCATACTACAACATTTCAGACTTGAGATTTGAGTCAAACTGTGGAATTTGGATTTGTGTGGTATTGGAAAACGAAATTTGTGGAAGTGGAGGAGAGGAAAGGAGAGATCCGAGATTACTCTTCCCTGTGGATTGTGAGTTCTTCTCATGTTCCACAATCCACAACCAGAGGAAAACCAACGGAGAGATGCAGATAGAGATAGACAGATGGAAACAATGCCCGCAGACATTCACACATCAAAATCTCCATATTGCATAGCTCTCTCTCTCTCTCCAGGATGGAATTTGTTCAAGTTCCACAGGGATCTCAATTATCATTTCTCTCTTCCAGTTCCTTCATTCAACTTGTGAATTGTGAACATTATATGTACAAGTTCAAATGAGAGTGACTTGATTTTCCTTACCTTCCTCACAGCACGATTCATCTTGACAACTCGGCGCAAAACCTCTCCGAATGTTGTTTTCCATTAGATTGCTCCACAAGTCACAAACAGTTACTTGATTCAGTCGTTTTTGTGTTGTTACTGTTGTTGTGCACAAATTGAAGATGGAATGACGCATTAAATGGCGTTTTTCTCTCCCTATTTATAGATCTAAATAAAATAAAAAACTTTTCAGGTGATTGTTTTTACTTTTTTAAGTTGTTCATCTCATTTTCCTTCTTGTCCGTGCAAAATGAACGTGGCTCTCTTCTTTTCTTCTATTACCATCAAAATACATTGTACACTTGAACATGAGGAGACGTTTTCCTTTGATTCAAAGACGAAATATGCTTGAATAAATTTCTATAAAGGAATCGAATTAGTGTGAGAGTCAAGGAAATTACTCTCACCACACTGACTCGCAAGGGTAAAACAAGGGATTGTCGGTCTCCACCTTGAGACATTTATGTAACTAGGTTTCTCCGTCCATTCCGGATTACGGATTTTTTGCTTCCTGATTTCTGTACTAATTTCCATGCAGAGACAAAGCAGCAGCACACCACTTGAGTTTAGTCAGTAAATAAATAATAAAAATATGTAGGTCAATGGGACTTGTCCATACTTCTTCCCGCACATACATACGATACTTACGTTGGTGTAGGTACTTTTATGGAGAAACCTCTTTGAACCACCTCATTCTGATGACTTGGGAGTACTCACAATTAGTCAAAAGTCAAAATAAAGTTCCTCATCCTAATTAGTTACTTTGATTATCTCAAGTGGAAATCCCACGAGAGCCTTTCAGTTCTTTTCCTCGAAAATATGTTTTTAGGAATGTTAGTACTGGAATCCAGCAGGACATTCAGATTTAGTATGTACATTTCTGAATGGAGTTTTATATTATCTCAAAGGGAAAAACGGATTTAAGTCTCATTGCGAGGAGTTTTTAAAAGGACGCGACGAGGTGAGACTATCGATTTTATGTTTTGCACAACTGTACATTCAATTATTCCGTCTATAAATAAGAAACGATTTAAAGGGCAAACTATTTTTCTCGCTAGGTCAAATTTCAGATGGGACTCAAGTCTTAAAAGGCTTCGCATTGAAACCTTAAAAACGATCAGATGGTATTATAAGTTGAAATAGCTTATGGAAAATGTGAGGGAAGTCGAAGGTTGTGCGTTTGTTTTATTTTTTATTCTATTTTGCACTACAACCAATTTATCCATTTTCCTTTGTCAACATTTGATTATGCTGGCGTGGTAGTTGAAAGGAAATATGGGATAATCATGAGGGTGTTTACATGTAAAATACCAGGGAAAAGGGAAAACATAAACAAAGTACACTCTGCTTTGAATCAAAATTGTAGGATTTAATGAAAACAGTGACGGAGACAAATGGGTGTATTGAGTGCGGGTGAAAATGAAAATGAAAACTCACAGCCGGGATATTAAACAGTAAACAAGATCAATGGATTTTACTTATTTTGTATGGAAATTCTGATGGTTGGTCTCTTGGGTAAATTTGTAAATTGTGGGTTCGATGAAGTTAAGCGTTGAGCTCTTTCTCATATTTTGTCATTCTCTAATCTATATACTCGCAACAATCCAATTCAGTCTCGGCTTACGCCTACACAGAAAAACCATGTGTGCTTTTGCGTGGCAGGAAATCCGTAGTTTAATGAAACTATAGTGAAAGTGAAAGTAATGAACGAAATACGTTGCTTAATATTTAATATGCCTTTGATCTTTGGCCAAGTGAGTTGAGAATTCGAAAAGTCATGTTTCAAATTTAAAAACATATTTTGTTCACAAATTAAAAATTCTTCAGTCAACATTCCTTTCGTCATTTCTGAATCCCTAATTCTTTGTGTGAATCCACATTAATGTGATGCCCTTTTGATTTCTTATTCTTACGTACTTAGTTTTATTTGTTTGGTGATTCCTTCTCAAGTCATTCCTTGCTTGAATAATGTATTATTCCTCAACATTATTGAACATCTTTCAAAATGACCAAACACTCACACACACGCACACATTTTTCTCTGACTACTTACAGATATTAATGATGAAAATTTTATTTGTGGATTTCAGGTACTTCCAATTTGCCATCGTAATCAAGACGGCCGTTATCGCCGGAGTCGAACGATCCTCCTCCATTTTCACACGTATGGAAATCCTTTGGGGGAGGCTCAGTTGGTTCCGCAGTTGGTTCCGCTTCAAGGCTATGATGATCATGGTTTTAGTCATCTTAATTTCGAATTTGACGATTTCCATCATGCACAAGAGTCCTCAATCGTGTAAAACTCCTCGTCAGCGTCCCATCCACAAATGAAAAGGAAACACGAACAAAAACGTCCTCATCCACTCATTTCCTACACTTTTAAAATCGATTACGAAATGCCCACAGTTTAGTTGCCCCGCAGAGTGCAAAGTTCCCCTGAACCCGGATTGAACAACAGTTTACGTTTGCCGTTTCTCGTCCCAAGAAATCTCTTTGAAATAACAATAATACGATATGTCATGCAAACGGAACTTTTGAAGTAAAGGGAGAAATCGGTAGGAATGACCTGACGATACATATTTCTGTGTTAGTACTTCTCATTTTTAATGTTATGTAAGCTTTAAATAGAATTTAGAGTATAGCTGTTTTCGTTTGTAATGTGTCTTGATGAGAAAGAAAAAGTATTATTTTTACCTATAGGAGGAATTGGTGAAGAGATAGAAAGAAAGATAGAAAGAGGGAGAGAGAGAGAGAGAGAGAGATTGACTTAATCCAGTGACAAACCGTCCAACTTTAAATGAGTATAGTTAAAAAAAACTGTTTTGAAACACATTTTGTACAAAACAAAGGGAAAAAGTTTTTATTTTTGTCCTATAAAGAAATTTAAAATGTGTTGGTCAGAATTTGTAGGACCATTTCTATTGTAAATCTATTATGAACGTACAAGTTAAACTTTTGTATATTGGACTTGGTTTGTAAATATGTTACTTAAAGACTTTCTCAATATGAATACAAAGTTAAGTCAATATTTTCAGTATCACCTTTCCTTTCAGACGTTTCAGTTTCCGTTGTAATACTTTAATTCCTGATTGATTATTGAATTATGTTACTGCAAAAGAAAAAAATCATTTTTGTACTTTATCTGTGAGTAATAAAAAAATAAACTTGTTGTTTACCAACTAGAAGTTTTGTAACGTACCTTTTTATTCTCATTTTTTAATTTATCGAAATTCGAAATTCCGTTTCATCTGGATTTTCGAAATTTCATGTGCAATCTATTCAGAAGAGACAACAAATAATTCCATTTCGTTTCCCAATATAAACTTACAATTAGCTGAATAAAATGCATTTCTACTTATGCCGCGAGATTTTCACATACGTTTTTCAAATTATTGCACAAAGATAAATGCGGAGTAGGAAAATCAACTGAAACACAGTCATTTCAAAGGGAACGTCGACGACAAAAAAGAAATGTCATTTTCCCCTTTTCATCCAATTTTTCTTTCCCCTTTTCATGGCTTGAAGAAATAAAATTTGCGACTTTAATAAAAACCTGAATCATTTTGAATTTTAAATTTCCTATTTTGGATTCAAAACAAAATCTTTATTTAACAGAGAATATTTTATTTTTTATTTAAAAAACCGCATACAAAGGAGGGAAACCAAAACAAAAAAGATTTCCCTCTTTTGCGCAGTGGCAAATCAAATCTCTGTAAAACTTCCAGTAAAAAAGATCATCAAAATAAAAGCAGTCGAATTTTATTTTTGGAAGCAATTACAAACTGTCAAGACAAACTATTTGTTGGTGTAGTCTGAAGTGATGTCTTTGGAAAATGTGACAGTTTTGCATAACAATTGACATACGCATAATGAGTCTTTGTCATTGTCTTTATGGACTGTGTGTTGAGCTACTTCATTATGAGTCGATGAGCCGTGACACGGCTGCCGTGCTGTCATTCAACTTGATTTCGATTCCCGAATTCAATTCAAGAGTAAAAAAGCGTGTAGGCAGAAAATTCATAATAACTAGATATATTTCGGGACACGTGAAAGTCTATTCCAGTTTACTCAGTCTTATCTTATCATAAGATAACAATCAGTCCCCGGTTTGTGCTTTTCATCCTTGTGTGTGTGTGGACTCACTGAACTCGTCGCAATTAATAAAGTGTGAACGTCGCGACGTGGAGTCGTATAGTCGTGGAGACATGAAAGTGATGTGTTCATAATTACAATCCACCTTTGTTTTTTCTCCTTCATGAGCGTCAATCATGCTTACTTTAATGGCTTTATCGGACTGAAAAATTTGTCAACAAAAAGGCAAAAGTTCTTTCACTCCAGAAATTCTTGAGTTGGTGTTTTTGTTTCGTACATACCGAGGTGATTGGTTTGGGAGAAAATAGGAATATGATGATTTTTACTCAAGTGAAAATATATTTATTTTATGTATACGTGGAAAACTTTTCCATTTCACCCAATCGGGAAATTTGTCAGGATCATGACTCATGAAATGAGTGTTGTTTACTCTCTATTTCTCTCTCACTCTCTCCACAGAGTCACGTGAGCATTCAGTAAAGGGAATCACATTTCTCCCTCCCAATTTCCATGCTTTTTCTTGTAGTTTGTTGTCATTGTTTGTTTTGTTGTAGAGGATGTATGTATTATGTATGTGCTCGAGGGTTCATAAAAAGTCTGGACTTGAAGTAAACACTCGCTCAACGTTTTCTCATTGTTTTTCGTGGTGGCATTTCAAGCAGAAATCCTGCACTCCTTTTCATAATTAAGAAAACCTTACAAGAAACCACAGGTAACAGAGTTCAATGGTTTTCTAGTGGCAAACGGGAATTGGTGACTATAGTGTTAAGTGTCAGTGTTTTTTTTTTAGTCATAACCATAGTCTAATTAGTCATGTTGTATTTGTATGTACTATTTTCAATCACGACCACCTGAAATTCTGCACATGTGATAAATTGTATTACGATTTAATGTGCTTTAATAACATGGTTGTGTATGACATACACTGTATGTATTTTCGTCAAATATTTTTGAGCAACAATAAAGCATTGTGATAATAATAACGCATATAACGAAATTGGAAAGATTTCTTGTATCTGTATAGTCGGTAATGTTCAGAAATTGCTTTTAAACACCAAACCCCTAAACTTTTGTTTTGAAGATGTTAAAATGATTTTCATGAAATGAAATTGAATATGAATGTTGAGCGTCATTGTAGATACTTCATTGTACTTTGATTTTGCGCATTCCCAAAGGAATTTTTGCCGGTATATATGTAGGCTTTATGATTCTGGGAAGGTAAAATAATCCCAGTCGTCTAAAAGTTTTACCCATTCCTGTTCTTCCCCATTCCAAACTATTACACAACAAAAAATTTCCCAACTTTAAGTTTCGAAACAGTTTTTGGCCTTCAGGTAAGCATTAGTATCGTAGTTTTACGAAATCGGATTATTTATTTTCAATTGAGTTACAGAAGAGAAAGAGATAGGGAATTATTTCCCACTTACTTACCTGAACAACTCTTGGTATTATTAAGGAATTGGAAAGCTCCACTTGCAAATGAATGGTTAGAGCAAGCTAATTGATTCTGAGTTCTTCATGTCACAGATTGTAAAAATATTAAATATTCGTTTCTTCATCAGATCTCTCAAGACGATAAAAATCTCTTAAAAATCAAATAATCAAATTAATAATAATCTTTCTATTTCGCTTCCTCGTGGAATCTCTACTTTGTCTACAATACAATTCTTAAAATTTCATCCCACTTTATTCGCATTACATTTTGATCCATCAGCATCCGTTCAATGCTCGTGTTTGTTTTCATCGTATATTTTATATAACCTTTCCCTTTCACTTCAATTTCAACTTGAACGGGCGTGGGCTTTGAGAGAAAAGTTTGGAATTGACAAACTAAATTCCATAATGGAGATGGAAAATTGGGAAATTAACACACAGAAGATTGAGTTGAGTTATTGAGCGTTGAGTTTCACCTATGCTCTTTCGAAACTTTTATCATTTGTTGTTGTATACACAATGGAAAGTTTATGAACTGCCATTGGCCATGAAATTCTTCCTTCTATTAGCAATTAATTATGTTCATTATAAATGTACAAGATATTAATATTAAAGACCGCATATAGATCTTTGATATTAACTGACAGTACAAAAGTCTTTTGACATGTTCCCTTTGATTAACCCAAGAATTTGTTTTTGAATATTAAATTGGATAAATACACTCTGACACGAAATAAAAGAAAAATGAGGTTCAAACCTTCCTTACAAATTCCTTGTCGAGCTCTTTAGAATTGAGAGGAGATGAAAACAAAAAGGAGCGGTGAAGCAAATATTTAAGTATCATAAATATAAATTAAATGTTTTGACTTGAACTTAATGAAATTTCAAAAACAGCTTCTTCTATTTCTCTTCTCTCTCTCCATCTCCGTGAGCTCATGGGCTACCAATTCTATATATCTGGATTGAAAATAAATTCATAAAATCTGAATGGAAAATGAAAATCTCATTTGGATGACGACCTTAATTAACGGGCTGTACTTTCCTTCAAGATCAAGATCCTGTCGACAGTCCTCAAAACGCCCACCTTCTCAATTTGACAACAGAGAATGACAAATGGCAAACGCATAGCAGTTATGCGGACAGAAAGTGGGGAGAATCGTTCTCTCCGAAGTTTATTTGTTTACTCTATGAACTATTTGAGAAGTGCAGTTGGAAGGTTTGAAATTCTATTCTGTAATAAAAAAAAGGGAATTTTCATGCATTCGAATATGTAATCAACTTTCATTGTATTGCTTTCTACTGCACACAAAAGTTTTTCAGTTTCAGAACTCCTACACTCGTACGATCTTTATAACCCTTTCCCATTTTGAAGATGAATTGAAATTGAATGTCAACAGCATAATGGTTCTCACTCTCATTCCCGTCGTACAAATACACAACTAGTCAATTTCTCTTGATTGTACACACTGGACTTTTTTCTTGTATTTTCATTTTCTCATCTCCTCCTTCAAAAATCCACAATCTCAAATCTCTTTTGCGTTTTCTTTACTATGGTGTCCCTGCAATTTCCCGATAGTGCCTTTGTCAATATTTTAATTTTCCTCTCGACTTGACACAATCCACGCAAGGAATCACGTATATAGGCAGTGCGTGAAATTAATGACGACAGGATGTGTGCGACGGAGAATTAACAGCAGTGCATCATGTTCAGCTGACATTTTCAGATAGTTCCCATCGATCAGCCTCTAAAGTACACAGACAATGAAAATTCCTTTGCTCTATTTTCCAACCGCAAACAAACAATTTGCGGCTTATGTCACATCCTGGAGGCGGGCAATGACCTCACAATTGTAAACAGGTGGTCACACAACGTGGAAAATAAAAAAAATCATACAATACACTATATTTTCAATGCCGGTCGTATTCAGTGATGATGACATTTACGTTGCGATGGTCATTACATTCTGTAGAGAAAACGTCAGACTTCAGAAACAATAGAAATATAGCAATGAAGCGAAACGTCAAATCAAGCAAGGCTCTGTATTTCAAAGCATTGCAATGCTTTAATTAACAAATGTCTAAAATGACAAAATCAAACGACAAACGAATGAAGTCTACCATTTCGTTCCTTATCGGACTTTATATATTGAACTCATCAACTTCGGAGAACCGCATTCGGCGTAGAGAGGAACTTGATGGCGACGAGGATGAGAATGCAGAGCCGTTGGTTCGTTATGGACATTTCTGTAAAAACTCAAAATTCAAAGTGTCGGGGACTCCACAAACATCCGAACCTCCATTTGCTACAAAAATATATGAGTTGGAAGAAACCTCAACAGCGTATACTTTACACATTGTAGTCAAATCGAGATCTCTCAATTATCAGCATTTGACAATGATGGCAATCAACGAGGTTGGACTTCCCACTGGCCACTTTCATGCTTTTCCCTGTATGGATCCCAATGAAATTGATGGGAAAAGGATGAAGAACGATTACCATCAGTTTTGTACTTCTAAAGAAAACGATTCTGGGACAAAATGGGGTGTAAGAAATTCTAATTTATGTTTTCAATAAATTATAGCTTTATTGTGGTGGTCTGTAGTCACATTTTCACCGTACAACAGAGATTAAACTATCTTTTTATTTTCAGTCCACCAGAATTGTGTTCACAAACTTCAATCCCCTGAATGGAAACAACGCTTTGGGAGATGTCAGTCTGTTTTGGAGCTGGTCCAAAGACGATGGGAACCCACCAAAGAAACTTCAATTTCGTTATGCTGGAGTTCAGGACAATAAAGCCGGAGACAGTGTATTTTGGGTAGACATCCTTTCTCCAGTTATTGAACTGCGCCACAACATCAAATACGAAAAGGCAAATGACTTCAGCAACGGAATATTTTGTTACAACAACGAGTTGTCCAAAGCTTCGGTGAGAAATTTCGTTCTTGCCGCAGATCAAGCAGAACTCAAAGTCAGCCTCGAGTTTATAAGGGATCTTTTTCCTGAACTAAGTAAGTTTTTCCGGTATAAAATGTTAAAGCAAATGTCATTCTTTTGTTCTTTCCAGAATGAAAAAAGTACCATTAGAACAAAATTCTAGCTTTTGTTAAAGAATTAGAACGGGAGTTACAAAATTTTGAAATTTTTTGGAGGTGAGAAGGAACATTTGAACGGGTTTTCGTAAATCATTTTACACAAGAATGAGAGTTGGAACAAAAAATGATCTGTTAGCAAAACAAAGAATATGCTTTTCGTATGTTGTGGCATACGAAATTTTCACAGATAACGAAAAATTATAATGGGCATTCCTAGTTTAGGGAACAAAAATACGGAACGGGGCAAAGTGAGTTGAGAACGGAGCGAGACTAATTTTTAGGAAGCAAGGCTGCCGATAGTATCCTCCGCTCCGTATGCGTTAAGCATATGGAATTTCCCACTCCGTTTCACATGTATTCACATGTATTCCCATGCTATGCAACGGGGAATTATATACATATTAACGTATAGTGATTTCATATATGAGGTAGACCGGCAGAATACAATCCGTATACGTAAAATCACTTTTTTGTATATTGGTGCCATTGGTGGAAAACAGAACATGGAGAATCTTTTAGGACAAGTTTAAACTTTATTTACTGATAAAAAGTAGTTTAAAAGGACCACGTCTTCAAAATAGTTTGCTCGCTCCACTCGCTGGTGAGTCTTTTAGGAAAAGTTCAAACCATTTTTGCTGGTAAAAAGTAGTTTAAAATCGTCGTTAAAAAGTTCTGAAAATTCGAAATTAAAGTAAACCAATGATTTGTGTTTTTACTCTTGAATTTGAAATCATTAAGCAACTTCTTTACGCGCCAAACAGCCGAGAATATTCAAGGCACCATAAATTGGAATCTAGAAGTAGCGAATGCTTGGTTTTCTAAAAAAAAAGCTCGTCATAATATAGTTAAGATTGTGTAAATGGGTCGCTTGTTTGAATTTTTGTCCCAAATGTAAAATGCTTGTGGAGGAATATTTTATTGGTTTTGAGGGTATTAGTTTTTGGAATGGTCCGTGTGAGCATAGATGGGCAACAGGGGGAGGCAGGCCTGCCAAGAAAAAAAGACCTGCCGATTTTCGGCAGGTCCCTGTCTTATAACACTATCTTCCCTGGCAGGGAAAATAAACCTGCCGCAGGTTTATATTTTTTTGGCAGGCCTGCCTCCCCTGTTGCCCATCTATGCGTGTGAGTGACTGCGTGTAGAATGTGTGAGGAAGCATTTGGGGTAGGATGTAACCTGGACTGCATGAAGCTGTAGTAAACTGGATCTGAGCATTTGAGGATAGTAAGATTTTCAGGTTGGTGGGACTGGATTTTGGAAAGCGCAACGATATTTGATTCCTTCAAGACTTTACGCAATCCTGTACTCTGTGTTGGTGGGCTTAGGTTTGTCGGTAGTTGTTGTGACAGTCGGTTTGTGGAAGTGGAGAGCGAGCAGATTGGGTGTTGATTCCAGTGGAAATTGGGTCTGTGTTGCTGCAACCTTTTTAACTGATTTGATGGGGTTGGTAAGAGTGGTGGACGCTGTGGAGGTCCAGTTCCCCATCTTATTTGTTGTAAATCCCTATTACCTATTATTAAGTATAGTAGGCATAAGTACAAGTGAATTTACGTCCACCGTACATGTATCAATTTACAATTATATGTTTGTAGACTTGGTACCTGTGATTGTCACTCTTTGCAGATGTGAGCATTTTGTTGCAGAAATATTGTGTGAGCTTATTTGTGTGTGTGTTTTTGAGGCTGGAGTAAATATAAACACGTTTATAGCCTTATTTCTCAAATTGTCATATTGAGTTCCCATTCCCAGTTCTTCTTTACCCCGAAAACCAAAAAAACGCCGAATGAAATTGAATAAAGTGCAGAAAACTCCGAAATTCCTCAACTCGGTCTTTAGAATTCGGATTTTTTCTGAAGTTTTGAAGCAGGGTTGTCTTTTGTTAAAAGACAAGTTTTCATAATAGCATAAATACGTTCAAAAAATAAATGCTGCATTCTTTCGGAAAATTGACAAACCCATTGAATTCCCTATACACGGAATTTAATATTTCAATGAAAAATCGATGAATACAAATTTAAATGTTTCACGGCCATTAACTCCAGTCATTTTTTGTTTCTGAGGTACAAAATTACAGAGAATCTAAGTCTAAAATAGCATTTAAAAAAATCCGTATTCTAATTCTCCGAATTCGGGAATTTTTTCAATGTAATCTCAGTCATTTCCCTTCTTGGGTAAACACAGTTTCCGGGGTAAACACATACGAGGAATCTTACTCCGTAGTGAAACTCTGACCAACAAACGAGTCAGATTTCGGTCCGCCCGAAAACGGAGTGTAGTAATTACAAATTTTTGAATACAATAAAATGCCAATTGAAATGTTTTGATCTAAAGAAAAGAGAAGTTACGTGAAAAAAATCAAAAAAGGAGAAAAGGAAAAAAAAAATCTTTTTTTTTTTGAGACAAGAGCCACACAAGGAAAAACCCACAATATACGACTGGGAAAAACCTGATACGATAATATCAAATTTTAAAAATAAAATTATGGAAGCGAAATCAGCGTAACACAAACTTATTGTTACGCTTGCATAGCAGCCGTTCATTCACTAAACGCTTGAATTTGAATAACGAGATTCCGATCTCTTTGCAATCAAGTGACAGATTATTCCAAATCAGTGCGGATTGGTAGAAGACAGACTTTTTAGCAAACTCCGTTGTGTAGCTCGGACGTTTTGATCATAAAGGGGGTCTCTTTATGAGTTGGTGGAACTAACACAAATTTTTTAATAATTTTGGGGACGAGATTAACACGAATAGAAGAAAAATCTGGTGTAGCGAAAAAATACTTAAGCCTTTCAACGACTGAGACTATATTGCATTTGTCCCAGAGTTCCGGAAAATTTAATGAAATAGGCGGCCGGTTTCTATTTTCATTTGCATACGTAATTTTACTGTACATTTGAAACTTGTTACAAATGTGGGGATAAAAAAAGGCCCCTAGAAGTGAATTGATTTTGGATTGGAGAATACTTATATTGGTATCAGACACGTTTCCCCATACCCGCAGCGCATAATGAATGACAGAGAAGACAAAAGAAATAATTAAGGCTACAAAAACAGGCAGATTAATAATTTTTTAAAGAAACATAGTGCAACCAACTGCCGAAGACAGTCGCTTGCACTAATGTTCAAAATGTGCTTGAAATGTCGTTGAGCTGTCATACATGATACCCAAATACTTAAATTTGTTTACTAATTCAATGACATTTCTCTTACATGCTAATGTAGGTGTCGAGTTATCAAATTTGACCTTGCGCTTAGAAATAATCATATATATAGTTTTATCAAAATTTACAATCAGGTCTCGATCACTACACCAATCATTCGAGCTCTCCATCACCACATTCAGGTCTGTTATGACTTGATTGAGGTTTGTGTTGAACCAATAGAAACTCAAATCATCAGAAAATCGCCAATTTTGTGCTTTTAAAAGCGCCGCGCCTACATTATTATAAAAAACCGAAAATAATAACGGCGATAATACGCCCCCTTGCGGAACACCCCGTTGCAAGAAAAAAAGTTTTGAAAGGAAACTAGGCAATTTGATTCTGAAAGTTCTCTTGATAAATACATACAAAAATAACGCAAAATATTTGGCGGAATTGTTATTCCTGCCAATAAATGCAAACGTTTGAGGCGACAAACAGAGTCAAATGCTCAAATCAAATGCTGTTCCTGATTCTATACCCGGTATATTCACAGTCGTGTCATCTTCTCAGACATATTTGATACACAACCATATTCTTAATTTTCGTATATGCTCACACTTTATCTCAATCTAAAACATTTATATTTACAACACGATTGTATTATTAGACAAACTATGCCATTTCAATGCTTTCCGGTTCAACTGGACTAGTTACGACCAAGATTATTCGTGAGCTGGCAATTTTTCATTTATAGGCAATAACAGCAACAATGATCATAACAACAATAATCAAAATACATACGACAGTGGACCAATAATTGTGAATTTCTTGAACGTTGGGCTTAGGAGGGATAACAAGATCCGAATTCGTTTCCATCATGACGGACATTTAGTGATGGCTAGATAGACAAATTTGTCTTCAGTGACCTCAAGATGGCTAGAGCTTCACGATAAACCATGCTGATCCGGTTGGATCCCAAATCATTTATTTGGAATGTAGTTTGCATTGAAATCGTCCTCACATAATTGGGGCAGCTGCTGGGAACCCCTTTGGCGATGAGTTGAAAATCCGCGCAGTAGATACGATATGGTTTATTTTGAGGTTTGACTTGGACAAAAGCCCACTCATTACCCAGCTTTGTCCTTGGGACACGCTAAAGTGTTTTGTGTCCTCCCTCAGAAGCACAGCCTCGACTAGGAAAAAAGATGATTTTGATTAAACACTGATCTCGATTAGACAGAATGGCATTGCAAGGACCTGTGTATTTGACTGTGCAGGTCTCATTCCCGTTTCTGCCAATGAGATGAAGCGGTTCAGCCTCTACCAGAGTAAGATCATTTCTTATTGCAGGTGCCATAAATTCCAGGTGAATTTTATCTCGAGCGTTCAACATTCAACATCTCTGAGGTTGAGGAAAACTTTATTTGACAAGAGTCCCAGCACGGAAGTGTCACGTTGAAGTAGTCCAGAAATACAGGATTGACTTTCTCTTGTTTCTACAGCCGGGCTGAGTCTCGTAGAAAGGCCTTTCCAAACTTAAGTCGACTCAATGTTTACGAAATGGCATAGTGGATTCTAACCGTCTTTCCCTTAAGCTTATCGTGGTCCACTTAAAGAGCCTCCAGATTCACTTGCGTTGTTAAATTGAGTTTGAAAATCCCGTATGTACTTTAGATTGCTCTTGACTTGAGTCTCAATGCCCTTCAAAACACACGTCAGTTCAGGAACCCAGTCCTCCACGTCTTCCAGGCGAGCATGTGCGGTCAAAGCGACAACCGTGCCTGCAAATTCAAGACCCGTGCTAGTAATAATCGTAACCACAATTAGACCAATTAAAAGACTGACAATGAAACGTTGCATTCGCACTGCCACATCCGTCCAACGTTTCTGGCAGGACATTTTCTCCAATTCATCCAAGAAGAGATCATTGTAAAATTATTTGCAATGTTCCCGAGTTGCCGGAGCCAGTTCATGATGAATTGTAAAATTTGTGAGAATGTCCTGATGATGACCGACCGTGATGGCTAATTTGCTGTTCCTCTAGACAACTGTAGTGATGTGCGCTGTTGAGTTGTGGAAGTCAATGTGAGAATCATTGTCATCAACACCAAAGATTTCCACGGGAATCCCTGGGTGAGATGAGCCCTTGAACGCTGTCTTGACCGTATTCTCAGCCATTTTTGACTCTCTTTCAGTTTCTCTTTGAGCAGTGGCTTTGTAAGTCCATCCGTCGGTTGAGACGTCGGGAGATATTTGACCTCGATATCTTGGTTGGCTTCTTGATTTCGAAAGTAAATGATATCGGAGGTCAATATGTTTGGTCCGGGAATGCATTTCAGGATTCAGCACTAACCGGATGGCACTCTGATTGTCCACCCCAAGCGATGTGGGTTTAGGTTGAGGAAACCCAAGTCCGTTCATTAAGTGTGGAATCCAAACAATTTCTCGGGCTCCGGATTCCGATGTACTCAGCTCCTGTTGAGGAGTTAACAATACATCATTCTATCTGAATATACCAGCTGACAACGTATCCATTCAACATAACGGCAACTCCGCTTGTTGATTTCTGCTGAAGTTTATCTCCCGCATAGTTCGAATCGGAAAATTCTTCAAGGAGTAAATTTCCACCAGTCGGGCAGGTGATTCCCAGCTCGACAGTCCCCTTCAGATATTGAAGAATGTTCTTGGCCGCTTTGCAGTGGGATTCATCATAGCAGGTGACAGACTGAGAGAGTTTGTAGACAAAAAACGGGTATTCGGTCTGAAGCAGTTGGCCAGAATACGAAGGGCATCAATGAGTTGTCGATAGAAAAGATCCTCTTATGATTTCTCCGTCAGAATCAACTCAGTATAAGGCTGTAAAGGAACAGCACACGAATGGTAATCCATCATGTGGAAGTGAGCCAGAAGAATTTTAACGTAGTGGAATTGGGAAACAGGAACTCTCCATTCTCTTGGTGAATTTCCAGTCCCACGTAAATGCTCGGGTTTCCACGTGTAATCTCAAATTCCCCTGTAAACTCAGATAAAATGGAGTCCAACACTTCTGGTTGTGATGACACGAGCAAGCCATCATAAACGTAAAGTGCTAAAATGACACACGCAGACTCCACATATTCAAGATAAGCACTTGGGTAAAATTGAGACTTTTGAGAATTAAAAATACCAACTAATAACTTAGCAAAATTCTCAGTCCAGTATTTCGTAGCTTATTTGAGTCTCTTAAGCAGTCGGATAACTTTGGACGATTCGTTCACTTTATACCCGTCCAGTAATTTTGCATACACATGCTCCTTTGAGTCCTCATGAAGGAAGGCCGTTCTCACATCAAACCGAGTATTGGTCATTTTACGGACAACAGCGATGGCGAGGATAATCCTTTTTAATTCGTAGTGGCAGACGGGCAAAAAAGTCTGTGTAGTTTAATCCCTCTTCCTTTGGATAACTCTGAACTACTAGTCTCGCCATGTAACAGGCAATGGACCCGTTCAGATTCCGCTTGACGTTGTAGACCCAGCGGGTGTCGAGGAGGAGTTTCACACCAATCGGTTTTTCAACATTTTGTCACAAGTTGTTGGCTTCCTAGCTGGCGAAGTCTTCCTCCATAGCATTTATCCATTCAGTCCGTTGTAGAGATGAGAAGGCTGATTTGTAGGAAATGGGTTCTTTAATGACTTTGGCAGAGAAGAGTTTGGGACAGACGTTGGAGGTTATACCTAGAGATCGATCCCGACGTCAATTTGGGAGGGCTACCGCTTTGAAATCTATGAATTTCTTTGACTTGGGATTTTGGCAAACTACTTCCGCCGTGTCTACTCCATTTAGAATGTCAACCAGAAAATGTCCTTGGGAAGTCCTAACTCGGACTTCATAAAAAGTGGAAGTAATTGATGACGATGATAATGAGCCGACGGACTCTGACACATTACTCTTTTTACAAGTCAGATCATCTCCAGTGGAATCGACGTCATCAATTATTTCCTCTTCATCAGTGGACTTCCTCTTCTTCTATTTTGCGTGTGCTTCGAGACTCAACTTCCTCTCAAACGTGGCTATTTGAGGCGGCTTCTCTTGAAAAGTCGCATTTCTTGCCTCAAAAAACCTTAATAGTTTCCATATCAAAAGACTTCCGACCACAACTGGATTACCCAACCCGAAATTATTTCCTCCGTTTTTGTTCCCAAATTGTACAACGAGTAGCTGGAACATGAGCGTAGACATCACAGCTAAATATCCGAAGATGTCCCAAAGACGGCCTTTTCTCGAATATACGCTTTATACGTGATGATCGTCCGGTTCTGCTTGTCCGAATACCCATTTTGAACGTAGACTGTTGCCACCACAGCTCCCGCCTAGAGTGAATTGGGGAAATTAACAGCTAGCAAAATTGCCCGAGAACAGTTTTTGATAGTCGGCATTTTCCTCAGGATCCGTACATTAGGTTCCGGGAAGTATGGAGCGGATGTGTCATGAGCAATCCTTTGTTCTTGGCGCAATATATCAAAATTCCCCTTGAATGCTGTCACTCCATCCGTGAAGACTATTTTCACCCGATTTCCAGTTTGACTTTCAATAAAGAGAATGGAGTGTTTCAGAACTTCCACCGCTTGAATATTTGATTTGAGAAAATGTAAAACCCCGCCGCATGGTGCTGAATGATAATAAAGTAGCTCGCTCCTCCCAAGGCTGGAACTGGAAATTTCCCAGCCAAATCGGTATAGAGTTGTTTTCCCGGCTTGTAGTGGTCCTTTGAAGAGATGCGTGGAAATGGCTTTGCAGCTTGTTTTCTCACTTGACACTCTCCACAAAAAAACCGTGATCACGTTCTTGAGCTCGATTTTTCTCACAGCAGTTGTTTCACCGTTTTCATCACGTGCGCAGGGTTGATACGAGTGAGTTGCTGAAACAATTTAGGCAAATTCCCTTCCGTCATGCAGAAGCAGCCAATCTCCGACTAGGGCAAAACCGCATTACGTAGAGTCCATTTTTGTAGTTAGCAACAGACTCAATACTATTGTTATTCATAAAAAGAGTCTCCCTGTCGTTTCGGATGATTTTGTAGCCCAGTAAAGACAATGTCCCTTCAGAAAAAATCATCGCTCTTCAGTGTTGAACGATGATTTCTCAATGAACCTTCCCATAAAGGCTGAACGGTGTTGTGATAGGTCACCTTGACATGAGTCAGCTCGACGTGAGTCATTTCCATTGTCTCTATTCTTTCTCTTGACCGCCATTGTGCTTTGGTTTTCCCAAACGGCAATCCGTTTTTAGTGGCCAATATTGACACACTGTAAACAATGGACCTTCTTCTTTCCATCTGGAGCTTCTCGGTCGGTTTCCGAATTTTCTCAGCAGGAGTATAGAATGCCCAAGTCGATTCCCTATACACAGGAACTAACGGCACCGCGTGCTTCTTTCGGAGTTCGTCCTTTTTTATACGGGCCATGAGCATTTCCCTAGTCTGCTGCCCTTCGTCCACGCTGTCTCACGCCGTTTTGAACTATTCATACTCCTCAGGGAGCGCAGCTACAATTTTTGTGACGATTGTCGAATCATCCATAGCCATTCCCATCTTCGTGAGACAACGAGCAAGCTTTTCAATCTCTATCATGTTATACATGAAGAATTGACTCGCCGTATTTTGGGCGAGCGACTATCCAAAATCGCACTCGTTTACCTGTCGTACATTTCCTTGGCTGTTGTACAACTGTAGATGATGGATGTTTGGGGCACATCGAGGGTAGTGACAAGCATCGACAGAGCCTAGACATCCCTTTTATTTTATTTGGCGATGACACTTCCATCCGACAGTCTCAGGCACAACATCCCATAACTCCGCAGCCTCCAAGATAAGGCAAATCTGAAGCTTCCAACAATTTAAATTCATCTACTTGAGCCTCTTCACATTGTCTTATACGTAAATGTGGACATTTTTCCTGGATTTCTCTGATAGTTGGCAAATTAAACGCAAAGTAATTACCAATCGACAAAAAATCCCTGTCTTTTATATTTAAAATTAAAACAAGTTCCAATACAAGAAATTAAAATCCCCCTCGCTCTGCTACCGTATGATGAATAGAAACAGCGTAGACAAAATAGTTTTCTAAGGAGTTTATTCGGAGGAAGACGTGAGTTGTTGTATTGAAGAGAGTTAAACGAGAAGTGAAGTTTCTTAGTGTTTACTTACACACGAAAAATCAAAGTTGGTAGAACAGAATTCGAATATCGTAAACTCATGTGAGTTTGTGTAAACACATGAGACGTGGAAAATTACAAGACCAAAGTTCAAAACTGAGAACAAGACTTGATGAATCACGGAGTTTGAAGTACGGAGTTCATACCAGAAGGTTTTTTTCATTCTAAATAATATTAAAAACACAATGCAAGTTCAATGAGATAAAACAATTGTGTTTAAGATTGACTGTTCCTCATTCTACATACATTAGGTATATTTCACGGTCGTGTCATCTTCTCAGATATATTTGATACACAACAATATCCTTAATTTTCGTATATGCTCACACTTTAACTCAATTTAAAAAATTTATATTTACAACACGATTATATTACTAGACAAACTATGCCACTTCTATGCTTTCCGGTTCACCTGGGCTAGTTACGGTATCTCTTCTCAGACATATTTGATACACAATCAGATTCTTAAATTCCATGTGTTCATCAAAAAAATATTTAGAATACCAGGTTGCACACCAAGCTATTTCTTGAGACTAGAAACTCTCATGCCCAATATTAGCACAAGTGTAATTAAACAAGTATTTAATTATTGGATAAAAATGGTAAAATCAAAAGAAAATACTGTTTTAAAAAGCTGTTATAATGAAATATGGAAAGCAAATGAACCAATATAACCAGAATATAACTGGTTATCACAATTAAGATTTATACTAAAGGATCAATTGACAGATAACATTGTAGATGAAAAAACCCTGAAATTCTCTGTAAAATACTTGAACATGTTTTAAGTGAATATGAAATACAGTGTAAAAATGACGATGTCAGTAAGATGTTAAACTCTAAATGTATACCCCATTACAAAGTAATAAAAAAAGCAATGTATGCGATCCATACATAGATAAATTTAACCTAAAAGTAAAACAGGCTAGTATAATATGAAGTTCTGAATGAAAATGAAAGCAAGATGAAACTAAAAGCAATCTGTATCTACTTTACTGAAATAAGTCCAGAACATAAAATTACACAAATACTATGTACACAATAACTGTAAACTTGTGAAAAACATCTATCGAAGGAGGCATTCGGCCTTATATCAGTAAAAACACTACTACTAATATGCCATTTCAATGCTTTCCGGTTCACCGGGGCTAGTTAAGGTATCATCTTCTCAGACATATATGATACACAATCATATTCTTAAACCCCATGTGTTCACAATTTCAGAGCCCCATAGCACCACTACGCCCTTCTTCAATACCACAAAAACAACAACACCACTTTCGACCACGTCCATCTTGACCTCGTCAACCCCGCATCTGACTTCTTCAACATCCGAAATCTCCACTTCCACACTTCTTTTGACAACAACACCCCAAATTTTGACCTCTTCAGCACACGAAATCACCACTTCAACACCCGAAATCACCACTTCAACACCCAAAATCACCACTTCAACACCAATTTTGACTTCTTCTACACCCGAAATCACCAATTCCACACCAATTTTGAGCTCTTCTACACCCGAAATCACAACTTCCATACCAATTTTGACCTCTTCTACACCCGAAATCACCATTTCCACACCAATATTGACCTCTTCAACTCCGGAAATCACCACTTCAACACCAATTTTGACCTCTTCAACTCCCGAAATCACCACTTCAAGACCATTTTTGACCTCTTCAACTCCCAAAATTACCACTTCAACACCAATATTGACCTCTTCTACACCCGAAATCACCACTTCAACACCAATTTTGCCCTCGTCAACACCCGAAATCACCATTTCAACGCCAATATTGACCTCTTCTACACCCGAAATCAACACTTCCACAGCAATTTTGACAACTTCAAGCCCACTTTTGACCTCATCGACACCACTTTTGACTTCTTCAACACCCGAAATCACCACTTCCACACTTCTTCTGACTTCTTCAACACCTCTTCCAACTTCGTCAACACCTTTTTTAACCTCGACCACGCCCATTTTTACTTCGACTACACCCCTTGAAACATCTTCAACACCACTTTGGACGTCCACCACACAAGTTTTAACCTCTACCACAACAATTCCCACAACAGCTTTTGTAACCACAACAATTCCCACAACAGCTTTTGTAACCACAACAATTCCCACAACAGCTTTTGTAACCACAACAATTCCCACAACAGCTTTTGTAACCACAACAATTCCCACAACAGCTTTTGTAACCACAACAATTCCCACAACAGCTTTTGTAACCACAACAATTCCCACAACAGCTTTTGTAACCACAACAATTCCCACAACAGCTTTTGTAACC